>RJWK010029272.1:0-25349 GCA_004363435.1 Platanista minor | reverse complement strand
TGAACATAGATGCAAAAATCCTCAACAAAATACTAGCAAACAGAATCCAACAGCACATTAAAAGGATCATACACCATGATCAAGTGGGGTTTATCCCAGGAATGCAAGGATTCTTCAATATACGCAAATCAATCAATGTGATACACCATATTAACAAACTGAAGGAGAAAAACCATATGATCATCTCAATAGATGCAGAAAAAACTTTTGACAAAATTCAACACGCATTTATGATAAAAACTTTCCAGAAAGTAGGCATAGAGGGAACTTACCCCAACATAATAAAGGCCATATATGACCAACCCACAGCCAATATCGTTCTCAATGGTGAAAAACTGAAACGATTTCCTCTAAAATCAGGAACAAGACAAGGTTGCCCATGCTCACCACTATTATTCAACATAGTTTTGGAAGTTTTAGCCACAGCAATCAGAGAAGAAAAAGAAATAAAAGGAATCCAAATTGGAAAGAAGAAGTAAAGCTGTCATTGTTTGCAGATGACATGATACTATACGTAGAGAATCCTAAAGATGCCAACAGAAAACTACTAGAGGTAATCAATGAATATGTTAAAGTAACAGGGCACAAAATTAATGCACAGAAATCTCTTGGATTCCTATACACTAATGATGAAATATCTGAAAGAAAAATTAAAGAAACACTCCCATTTACCATTGCAACAGAAAGAATAAAATACCTAGGAATAACCTACCTAAGGAGACAAAAGACCTGTATGCAGAAAACTGTAAGACACTGATTAAAGAAATTAAAGATGATACAAACAGATGGAGAGATATACCATGTTCTTGGATTGGAAGAATCAACATTGTGAAAATGACTCTACTACGCAAAGCAATCTACAGATTCAATGCAATCCCTATCAAATGGCAGTTTTCACAGAACTAGAACAAAAAAACTTCACAATTTGTATGTTAACACAAAAGACCCCGAATAGCCAAAGCAGTCTTGAGAAAGAAAAACGGAGCTGGAGGAATCAGGCTCCTTGACTTCAGACTATACTACAAAGCTACAGTAATCAATACAGTATGGTACTGGCACAAAAACAGAAATATAGATCTATGGAACAGGATAGAAAGCCCATAGATAAACCCATGCACATATGGTCACCTATCTTTGATAAAGGAGGCAATAATATACAATGGAGAAAAAGATAGCTTCTTCAATAAGTGGTGGTCGGAAAACTGGACAGCTACATGTAAAAGAATGAAATTAGAACACATCGTAACACCATACACAAAAATAAACTCAAAATGGATCAAAGACCTAAACGTAAGGCCAGACACTATAAAACTCTTAGAGGAAAACATAGGCAGAACACTCTATGACATAAGTCACAGCAAGATCCTTTTTAACCCACTTCCTAGAGAAATTGAAACAAAAACAAAAATAAATAAATGGGACCTAATGAAACTTAAAAGCTTTTGCACAGCAAAGGAACCCATAAACAAGACAAAAAGACAATCCTCAGAATGGGAGAAAATATTTACAAATGAAGCAACTGATAAAGGACTAATCTCCAAAATATACTAGCAGCTCATACAGCTCAATATCAAAAACACAAACAACCCAATCCAAAAATGGGCAGAAGACCTAAACAGACATTTCTCCAAAGAAGATATACAGATTGCCAACAAACACATGAAAGGATACTCAACATCACTAATCATTTGAGAAAAGCAAATCAAAAGTAAAATGAGGTGTCACCTCACACCAGTCAGAATGGTCATCATCAAAAAATCTACAAACAATAAATGGTGGAAAGGGTGTGGAGAAAAGGGAGCCCTCTTGCACTGTTGGTGGGAAAGTAAATTGATACAGCCGCTATGGAGAACAGTATGGAGATTCCTTAAAAAACTAAAAATAGAACTACCATATGACCCAGAAATCCCACTACTGACCACATACCCTGAGAAAACCATAATTCAAAAACAGTCATGTACCACAATGTTCATTGCAGCACTATTTACAATAGCCAGGACATGGAAGCAACCTAAGTGTCCATCAACAGATGAATGGATAAAGAAGATGTGGGGGCTTCCCTGGTGGTGCAGTGGTTGAGAATCTGCCTGCCAATGCAGGGGACATGGTTTCGAGCCCTGGTCTGGGAAGATCCCACATGCCGCAGAGCAACTGGGTCCGTGAGCCACAACTACTGAGCCTGTGCATCTGGAGCCTGTGCTCCGCAACAAGAGAGGCCACAGTAGTGAGAGGCCTGCGCACCGCGATGAAGAGTGGCTCCCGCTCGCTGCAACTAGAGAAAGCCCTCGCACAGAAACGAAGACCCAACACAGCCAAAAATAATAAATTAACAAATTAATTTAAAAAAAAAAGAAGATGTGGCATATATATACAATGGAATATTACTCAGCCATAAAAAGAAACGAACTTGAGTTATTTGTAGTGAGGTGGATGGACCTAGATTCTGTCATACAGAGTGAAGTAAGTCAGAAAAACAAATACCGTATGCTAACACATATATATGGAATCTAAAAAATATGGTTCAGATGAACCTAGGGGCAGGACAGGAATAAAGACACAGACATAGAGAATGGACTTGAGGACATGGAGAGGGGGAAGGGTAAGCTGGCATGGACATATATACACTACCAAATGTAAAATAGATAACTAGTGGGAAGCAGCTGCATAGCACAGGGAGATCAGCTCAGTGCTTTGTGACCACCTAGAGGTGTGGGATAGGGAGGGTGGGAGGGAGGGAGACGCAAGAGGGAAGAGATATGGGAACATATGTATATATATAACTGATTCACTTTGGTATAAAGCAGAAACTAACACAACATTGTAAAGAAGTTATACTCCAGTAAAGATGTTAAAAAAATAAAGATAAAAAAGATACACTTCAAGTATCTGAGCATAAACCATTTAAAGTAAATTAATGGGGAGTAATGCAGTATGTACACTCTAACCAGAAATAAATGTGCATAGCTATATCATTGCCAAGTAGATTTTAAAGCAAAATTATTACTAAATACAGAGCACACTATATATTGTTGAGTACAGCAGGAAGATATAGCAAGTCTAAAATTTTATGTACCAGATAGCATAGCTTCAAAATATATAAAGCAAAAACAGAACTAAAAGGACAATACATCAGAGATTTAAACACATCTCAATAGCAAAGTGAACCAGCAGGAAAATCATGTAAGGATATAGATTATTTGAATCACAGCATTAAGCAACCTGACCTAATTGATACAGATACAACTACACCCAACAACTGCAATAAAAATATTTAGGTGGTCAGAACACTTCAACAGGAACCTCACAAATGAGGTTAACCAAATGACCAATAAGCATGACTCAGAAAATTTCCATTAAAACCACAAGGAAATAATATCGCACCCCATGTGATTAAAACGATAAGAGTTGACATCACCAAGTGTTATCAAAAATGAGCAGCAACTGGAATGCCCATACATTACTTGTGAGAGTTTAAAAAGATACGTCCACTTTCTAAAATTGTTTGCAGCATATATGTACATACACCCTGTAATTCCACTCCCAGCTACTATCCAAGAAACATCCATCAAAAGACATGTGCAAAGATGTTTACAGCAGCTGTATTCAATGATAAACATTTGTAACAAACAAAATGTCCACCGAGGAGAATGTGTTACCTTCGTATGATGGAATTCTACAGAGTAATAAAAATAACTAATTGATACAGGCAACAGGGCACATGAACCTCACAATTATGTTGAGCAGAAAAGGTAACCAAAGATTCCCATTGCATAATATCTTTATATGAAGTTCAAAAATGGGCAAAAAGGAACCAACTCTACCATGTGTTGAGAATAGTGGTCAGTGCCAAGGGGGGTATTTGGAGGCATTCTAGGGCACCAGAAATGTTCTGTAGCCTGAGCAGGGAGATGGTCTGTGGGTGTAGACATAAAATTCATTAAGCCATTGTGAGGACAAATACAAGTCAAAATTTTTTAACTTTAATTCTCACTCATGTAAACAGGCACAGAGACTTCCCTCTTCCCCCTTTTAAAAAAATCAGTTTTATTGGGGTATAACTGACAAAATTGTAGGATACTTAAAGTGTGCATCGTGGTGATTCGATATATGTACACATTGTAAAAGGACTGTCCCCATCTGGCTAATACATCCATCACTATATGTGATATCATATATATACACACATATTTTGGGGTAAGAAAATTGAAGTTCTGCTCCCTTAGCAAATTTCCATTATATAAGACAGTGTTATCAGCTAGAGTCTGCACATTTTACATTAGTTCCTCAGAGCTACACTAGGAACTGCTAACACGGATGTGAATGAGCAGATCTCACAAGCTTACATGTTGGTGACGAAGATCATGTTTAGAAAATCCTTGTCTGTCTCGTTCAATCCTCCATTCCCAGGTACACGAGGCGCACGTGAGGTGTTCATTAAATGTCTATCATTTCCTGTCATAAGGACACCCGATTCTCAATTCTCATTATTCACACTACTTATGTTTTATAAAGTCACCAGTACACTGAAGCAGTGACAACAGAACCACTGCTTCTATGTGAAATACAGGATTAGGTACCTTCGAGCCTCTGGTTACAACATTTTGGTCAACAAATCAATACGTAACCTTGTTTTATGTGTGTCTCTGTTTAAAGACACCTTACTCAAAATATATTGTTGATTCACTAATGTTGAACTCACAGCCAACAGCACTATAACTCATGCCTGAAGGAAGCTTATATAACACACCTCTTTCTCCGGAAGACACATGACAGCCTTCAGGTGCTCAGGAACATTAGACCACACTTCAGGACTATACTTGGGTCTGTAAAACAGCAATGTCATACCCCAAAATTGGCACCAAATAGATTCACAAAAACGACACTTGCATAGAGGATGAGAGCTGAGCTTAAACAAGAAGGGCAAAGAACTGCCTGGTCCAACCTCGGCTGGGAGTGTGTGTCAGGGGACTCAAATTTTTCATCTTTCTGTGCATTCCCAAGAATGACCAGGGAGTGTGCCCCAAGTATTGATTTTGGGAGTTACTAATAAATTTTAGCAATCAGGTGAATTTACAAACGTGGAATCCATCAATAAGGAGGATCAACTGTAATTAGTATCATGCGTGTTGAGTGAGACGGGATGTTCCCCTCGCCAGGAGCCATGAGATTATGCCGTGTGGAACAAGTGAGCCTAGGAAAGGGAATTATAAGAGACTTGAAGGATGCCATCAGCTTGAGGCAAGGAGGGTGGAAAGAGGGTTACAGAGCAGTGGTCAGTGAAAACAGGTGCAGAAACCCTGGAGGGAGAAAAAACAAGAAGGGAGAAATTCATCTGCAATTTCTCAAAGACCTGTGTAGAATCTCCTGGGTCTAGAAAGCAGGAAGCTTCAAATGAGAGGACAGAGGTGCAACAGATTCCTGCTGATTAAGAAAACGCCAGCAACAACTCCCCATTTTCCACTCCCCCACACCAAGCTCCTGGTAACCACCGTTCTAGTCTCTGCTTCTAAAAGTTGGAGTCTTTTCTGTACCTCACAGACGTGGAATCTTGCTGTATTTTCCTTCCGGCACTGGTTTACTTCACCTAGGATAATGTTCTCCTGCATCATCCAAGCTGTCACACAAATGGCAGGATTTCCTTCTTTTTTAAAGCTGAATAAAGTCCTATTGTATGTACCTCCCACGGTGTAAAGTGTCAGTTATGCAAGATGAATCAGTTCTGGGGAATCTGCCCTACAGCGAAGTGCCCATAGTCATCAATACTCTATTGTACCCTGAAAATTTTAAGAGGATGGGTGTCATGTTAAATGTTCCTGTCACACACACACACAGGACACAGACACACACAGGACACAAAGAAATTTTGGAGGTGCTGGCTATATCTATTCCCTTGACTGTGGTGTATGCCTCTGTCCAAACTCATCAAGTTACATATGTTAAAATATGTGCAGTGGTTTTCGTATATTAATTATACCTCAAAAAAGCCTGTTGTTTCTACCCACCCCACGACTTTAATTCAATCACAATAAAGCTGTTCTTTTAAAAAAGAAAAGAAAAACCAAAGGAAGGGAAAGTTCGGAACCCCATAGAAAGGAGACGTCCCTTACCAAGTAGACTTCTAATCTCACACAAGTTTCTAGATGGCGGATGCAGTGAACCCCAAAGAAAGTCAACTCCACGCCTGCCCCAACCTGTGATTGGCCCTCGGGTCCCTCTGGCTCCTATCAGGTCTGTTTCCGGGCATCCCGCCCCTTCCGTTGCAGCGTGTCTGGGGATAGGGCAAGAAGCCACCAAGACAGCTGCTACAGGTAATTGCAGAGGCCTTCTCTTTTAGGTGTAAATCACCCCCACCTGGGAGAAGAGAGGCAGAGATGGGTTTCTAATTAAAACCCATCTGATGTAAATGGAATCTTCCACTTCAGCCAAAGGCCACGGATGTGAATACCTCTCCTACCATCCGGAGGGGTCTTGTAGAACAATGAAAGATGAAAGGAATCAAGAGTGCCTGAGGCCGCAGATACAGAGAACAGACTAGTGGTTGCCAAGGGGGAGGTGAGGTGGGGGAGGGAAGGACTGGGCTTTTGGGGTTAGCAGATGCAGACTATTACATATAGAATGGACAGACAACAAGGTCCTACTGTATAGCACAGGGAACTAGATTCAATTTCCTGGGATAAACCATCATGGAAAAGAATATTAAAAAGAATGTATATATATGTATAACTGAATCACTTTGCCGTACAGCAGAAATTAACACAGCATTACATCAACTACAATAAAATTTTTAAAAAGTGTCCTTGAGGCCTGAAAACCACAGAGGCAACCGCATCTAGGGACCATTTCTTCTCCCAATGCCAGGAAAACCACCTGTGAAGCTGTTCCATCATAACACAGAGGCTGTTATACTGAAGTCAGGAATGAGACAGATGGTCTCATAGCCACCACTAACTAACGTCCTGTTGGAGGTTTTAGCCAATTAAATTAGCAATTTTAACTACAATTTTAACTAATTTAACTCACCCCTGGAGGGAATTAGGCTTCCTGGCTCCTGTCAGAAACATCTCCCAAAGCAGAAGGAAAATGCACTTGGTCTGCCCCACCTTCCAACTTAATAGGCTCTGGGGATCCAGGAAGTTAACAACTGTAACTAATTTTAAATTTAAATCAGCAATTAAGAAGCAAGTAGAGAAAGGCAAAAGAATTGGAAGGGAACAGGTAAAACTATATGTGCTGATGACTTGATTACATTTCGGAAAACCCAAAAGACCGCAAGGAAATCTACTACCAATATATGTGTTTATATATATGTCTGTGTGTGTGTGTCATTTTCCTACATGCTCTGTCTCTGAGTCTCCTTCGACAGGGTCTATCGCTTTGGGACCCACATTAGGTCCTGGTGATACTGAAACCCTCCTTTTGCTTAGTAAGATTACATTCCAAATAGGGGAGATGCTCATGTGAACAAGATCATCCAATTAATTGCTCTAGATGTTTTCCATTGGACGCAGCACCTTTGGGCTGACAATGGTGTTAGCCCTCTGTGAGTTTGGGGAACACTCCAATCCTGTAATTTTCTAAAGTTGCTTGTTCTTCTGAATCTAAGAGGTAGGGGGGCAGATCCTTCACAAATTGGAAGCACCTGTGAGAATAAGCCTTGTAGCCAAATTCCTCTGACCGAGGATGCTAAATGCTTTCAAATCTGTGCCATGAAGAAGAATGACAACGCACCAGCCCCAGCCAATGGGAAGCGAGGATGCATGTTGCCTAGAGCCCCAGAGCCTATTAAGGTGGAAAGTGGGGCAGACCAAGTGCTTTTTCTTTCTGCTTTGGGAGATGTTTGTGACAGGAAGGAGACAGGAAGCCTAATTCCCTTCAGCGGTGAGTGGTGTTTTCCTCTCTTCTGTCTCCTATTTTCCACGTCACTTTTTTACAGTTACTATATCAGATACTTGAGTTCACCAGGTCCAGATGGGCCCAGTTTGTTCTTTTTTTTCCGGTTCCTTGAGGTGTAAAGTTAGGTTGTTTATTTGAGACCTTCCTTTTTTCTTAATGTAGACTTTTTCTTTTTGCTCAAAAATCAGAATAACAGAATCAAGAGTGGAGGTGAAGCTTAAGTAGCATGGCTACTTAAGAGGTGGTCGTCATCCACAGGGAGCTTGCAATTCTCCAAAACTACTGCAGTGAATTGAAGGAGATACAACTTTGAGTCAGTGCCCAATACATGGTAACTTAAGTATCCAGGAAGAAGTTCTCGGGTGATGGAGATGAGAGTTAACAGATAATACATAAAAAAAAAAATAACTCAGAAGCAATAGGATATGAGTAGTAAGTAGACCAAGGCGAAAGCCCCACTCCCCCTAGTGACTTCATTCTTTTCTCCTCCACATTCCACTTTTTACGCACAGTAAACACGATGGAGGAAGACAAAAGAAAGACATATGGTGGAGAAAATGCCAGAAGATGCATAGAAAGGAATAAACCTTTGATTCCAGGTGCTTTTTATAAATTCCCATTGAGCCTTTAAAATAATCATGGCGTAGAAGGAAGCCCAGAGTCATTGTTAGCTATGATGAACCAGGCACTGCCTTAAGTGTACTTGTGGGTGTATCTGTTTGAGAATCCTCACAACCCCAAGAGCACATATGATACGATCCCAGTGTCAGAGATGACAAGAGAGGCGCAAAGAGGCTCTGCAATCTTCCCCAAATCACCTTGCTAATAACTGGCATAGAGAATTAAAAACTACAAAGTGGTTTTGAGTCTAAACACTGAGCCCCCGCACTGGAGGGGCTCCCAGATCTTCCCGCGGGGCAGACAATCTTTGAGGAAGGGAGGGGAAGAGGATATCCAGCACATGGCACGCTCCATCCAATAGGGATTACATAAATCTGTCCCCTGGGGTGGTGTCTTCACGTATTTATAACTTCCTGTCTCCCCAGGTCGCGACTCTCCTCTCTTCCAGCTGGTCCTCTTTATCGCAGGCGCTGGGGCTCTGGGCCTGGAGTAAAGATGAGTGGTGTGGATCGGAGTTCTGACTCCTCCTCCTGCTCTCCCTCCTCCCCTTCGCCCCCTTCTTTCTCCTCGCACTCGCCTTCTTTCCTCTCATCCCCTTCCTCCTCCACCCTCCCTTTCAAAGATGGCGTCATGCTGTACATGGTCTACTTAAGCAAAGAGAACCTACAAAGGTTCAAGCAGCTTTTAGTGGAAGAGAGCCCCAGACCTGGCTCTCTCCAGATCAGCTGGGACCAGCTGAAGACAGCCCGCTGGGGGGAGGTGGTTCACCTCCTAATCGAGTCCTTCCCTGGACGCCTCGCTTGGGAGGTGACTCACGACATCTTCGCCAAGATGAACCAGGCGGAACTGTGTCTTCGGGTACAGATGGAGCTGAATGGTGAGTAAGAATCTGGTATACAAGACGGGGTTGGGCTTGGGTGTTACAGAACCAAACGCTTCACCAGCCACTCCTATGTAGATACACTATATTTTCTTATACATCTAAATATACACATGCAGAGATATATACACATATAGCACATACATACATGTATATTAAAGCGTTTACTTATTTTTTTATTTCTTTCAACTATGGGTTTATTTTTTATTTTTTTTTTTTTTTATTTTTTTTTTGCGGTACGCGGGCCTCTCACGGTTGTGGCCTCTCCTGTTGCAGAGCACAGGCGCAGGCTCAGCGGCCATGGCTCACGGGCCCAGCCACTCTGCGGCATGTGGGATTTTCCCGGACCGGGGCACGAACCCGTGTCCCCTGCATTGGCAGGCGGACTCTCAACCACTGAGCCACCAGGGAAGCCCGGTTTTATTTTTTAACTTGGAAACTGGCTCCCTTTTTCATTGAAGTATATTTGATTTACAGTGTTGTGTTAGTTCCAGGTGTACTGCACAGTGATTTGTATGTATATATATATTATTTTTCAGATTCTTTCCATTATAGGTTATTACAAAATATTGAGAGCTCCCTGTGCTATACAGTAGGATATTGTTGCTTATTTTATTATTTTTAAACTTTTTATTGGAGTATAGTTGATTTACAATGTTGTGTTAGTTTCAGTTTCAGGTGTTAGTACAGCAAAGTGAATCAGTTATACATATACATATATCCACTCTTTTTTATATTCTTTTCCCATATAGGCCATTACAGACTACTGAGTAGAGTTCCCTGTGCTCTACAGTAGGTCCTTATTAGTTATCTATTTTATATATAGTAGTGTGTGTATGTTGATCCTAATCTCCCAATTTATCCCTTCCCATACCTTTTCCCTTTGGTAACCATAAGTTTGTTTTCTGTGTGTGTGGGTCTATTCCTGTTTTGCAAATAAGTTCATTTGTATCTTTTTTTTTAGATTCCACATGTCTCTAATTCCATCCATGTTGCTGCCAATGGCATTATTTCATTCTTATGGCTGAGTACTATTCCATTGTATGTATTTACCACATCTTTTTTACCCATTCATCTGTCGATGGACATTTAGGTTGCTTCCTAAATGCACATACATGTATATTAAAGTGTTTATGTGTTTTACATATATGTGTGTGTGTGTGTGAGTGCAGTGTTTGGCTGGGCTGTACATTTATATGTTATTAAACACCCTCCTCAGGACCTTCTGACACACCACCATTTTCTCACTTCCTAATATCGCAATGGGAGGTCTAGGTAATCTTCTCCCTGAACTAAGGTGGTGAGAGAATGAGACTCGTGAATGACGTGGACGCTGCTATCCTAAAAGGTCCCATTACCTCCGTGTTGCTCTCCCCATTCTGTCCACCTTATCATTCCAATGAGGGGCTCTTTGTTTGCCTGTTCCAGACATTTTACCTAACTTGGAACCAGAGGCCTTGAACCCAAGAGAAACACAAATGAACTTGGAGGAAGATGAGTCTGGTATGTGCTGGCCCTGTGCAGATTCTGGTGGAAAACAGGCTATGGGTGGGGTTGAGAAGCCCAGTCCCCAAGGCAAGGCAGGTTGTAAATGAGTATGTCTAGTGTCCCTTCTGTGAATCAAAACTTCAGAAAAAAGAGCAGCTGTGCACTCACCTAAGCAGGAAGTACAGCCACCGACCCAGCTGGATGCAGGGGCTCAGGCTACATCCTCGAGACATCACTTCTCTCCCTCCTTCCATTGGATTCAGTCTTGAGTGGTCTCTCCTCTGCACACTGGCCGTTCCTGCCACCAGCTGCCCTTAGCAACACCAGCAGGAAGAAAGAGTGCTTATTTCTCATTTTTCCAACACAAGTCCTGGAGCTCACTCCCTTGAATGAACTGAGACCATGAGCTCCTCGATGAATGATGTGGTGAAATGCTCTGGTGGGTGGACACTGGCTCATGTGCATATGAGATAGCTTGATGGTAGGTCCAGCCAGAGTCCAAAGTAATGGTCGGAGTGTGGGAAGGGGGCGGTTCTCCAAAAAATTTAGGGTGCTGTTGCCAGGCTAGGAATGGTCAGTAGGTAGGCAAATACAGCAGCTATGTTAATCCATCCCTCCTTCCCCTACTCCATTATACTGGACCATCAAAGTAGGATTCTATGGAATTCCCTGGGGGTCCAGTGATTAAGACTTAGCGCTTTCACTGCCAAGGGCCCAGGTTCCATCCCTGGTTGGGGAAGCTAAGATCCCACAAGCCGTGTGATGCAGCCAAAACAAAATTTTTAAAATATATTTTTTAATTTAAAAAATACAAATAACATAGATAAAGCTACCCCAGCCATCTTCTGAGAATTAAGAAATAGGAAGAAGGGACCAAAAGAACTGTGGTGCCAATAGAAGCTATGGGGTCACTGAACCAATTTCAAGAGCTTTATAACCGCCCCCCCACTTCTTATGTAAAGAACATTTCTTGCTTTGTCTAAGCCACTTCACGTTGTCTGTTCTGTTCTTGCAGCTTCTTAATTGACGCACTGCTCTCTGGAAACGTGCGTGATTGATGCACTGTGTCCTGGAGTTGGATGTAGACATCAAGCCTCATTTTCTGGTTGTTCAGTTAGTTCTCACAAACAACTGATGTTGTACCCTGTATCCCTCCCATCTCATTCATCCAGATAAATTACGGGAGTACAGACTACACTTGATGAATGAATATTCGACCCTATGGAACAGGACCGCTTGGCCTGGGAACCACATGGACTTCTTTTACCAAGACCTACACAGAGAGGAGACATTCTTACCCTGTCTACTTCTTCCCAGAAAACCTCAAGGAAGACAGCCCAAGACTGTGGTTCTTCAGGGGGTCGCGGGAGTTGGAAAAACAAGCCTGGCCAAAAAAGTGATGTTAGAATGGGCAGAAAACAAGTTCTATGCCCACAAGCTCTGGAATGCTTTCTACTTCCATTGCCAGGAGATGGACCAGTTGGATGAGCAGAGCTTCGCTGAGCTCATTGCACGCAAGTTGTCCGGGTCTCGGGCTCTGGCGTCCAAGATCCTATCCAAAGCAGACCAGCTTCTGCTCCTCTTTGATGGCTTCGAGGAACTAACCTCAACCCTCATAGATAGACCAGAGCACCTGAGTGAAGACTGGAACCAGAAGGTGCCCTGGTCTGTCCTCCTGACCAGTTTGCTGAGTAAAAGAATGCTTCCTGGGGCCACGCTAATCATCTTCATGAGGTTCACCTCTTGGAAGAACTTGAACCCCTTTCTGAAATGCCCGTCTCTGATAACCCTTACAGGGTTTAGTGTGCCTGAGAGATCCAGGTATTTCAGGACGTACTTCAGAAACAAGAGAGAAGCCGATGAAGCCTTGAGTTTTGTCATGGGAAACACGATTCTCTTCTCCATGTGCCAGGTCCCTGTCATCTGCTGGATGGTATGTTCTTGTCTGAAACAGAAGATGGAGAGAGGAGCAAATCTCCTGCACACATTTCCAAACGCCACAGCTGTATTCGTCCACTATCTTTCCAGCTTGTTTCCAGCCGGGGTTGGAGACCTTTTCAATAAGACTCACCAAGAACAGTTGAAAGGTCTGTGCTCATTGGCCGCAGAGGGTATGTGGGAAAGGAGATGGGTGTTTAATAAGAGAGACCTCAGCCTGGCCAGACTGGATGAAACAGATGTCGAGACTTTTCTCAGCGTGAATATTTTTCGAAGGGTGGTGGGTGACGAAGACCTTTACGCCTTCGCCCACTTGAGCTTCCAGGAATTTTTTGCCGCCTTGTTGTATGTTCTCTGCTTCCCACGAAGACTCAGAAATTTCCATGTGTTGGACCGGTTCCGTGTCCTACGCCTGATAGCCCATCCCGGAAGAAAGAGAAACCATCTCGCCCAGATGGCGCTTTTTTTATTTGGCCTTTTAAATGACACATGCGCTCTAGCCGTGGAGCAGGTGTTCAGATGCAAGGTGTCCTTGGGCAACAAGGAGAAATTGCTGAAAGTCGCAGCCCAGCCACATGAATGTGATCCACCAACCCCACACCACGGGGTCCCACAGCTATTCAACTGTCTGCATGAAATCCGGGAGGAGGTATTTGTGAGTCAGATCCTAAACAACTGTCGTAAAGCTACTTTGGTCGTCAGCAGAAGTAAAGACGTGCAAGTGTCTGCCTTTTGCCTTAAGTTCTGTCGACGTCTGCAGGAGTTAGAGCTGACTGTCACCCTGATCATCATCAAAGCGAACAGGCTCTACCCGGATCCCCTTCCTGCCTCTGAGTAAGTGCACCCATCTCTCCCTTGGTAGATTCACGGTCCTATCGGGGACCTTGCCTACCATCTCCTGGGCATCTAGGGTGACCACCTCTGTCTTGAGGGGATCCCTTGCACATGGGACTTGCAGTCTTAAAAACAGAACACAACGTAAAATACATAGCAAGTGGGACGCAGCCGCATAGCACAGAGAGATCAGCTAGGTGCTTTGTGACCACCTAGAGGGGTGGGTTAGGGAGTATGGGGGGGAGAAGCAAGAGGGAGGAGATATGGGGATATATGTATATGTATAGCTGATTCACTTTGTTATACAGCAGCAACTAACACACCATTGTAAAGCAAGTATACTCCAATAAAGATGCTTAAAAAGAAACAAGGAGAAGGTGTTTCTGGGGTGCCGATTTCCATGCTAAAACTGGGAGAATCCTGGAAAAAAACAAGATGAGCGGTTCACATACCTTGCCTCTATGCTGCACACCCTCCTTCCCATGTATTTGGGACTCTGTTTCATCTATCACCCCAATTCTGTATATCATAAGCCTTTTAGTCTCTAAGGAAGTGCTGTCCAACGAGACTTTCTATGATGGGGAAGAATGAAGGAGAAAATTAGAGATACTCCCAGAGCCAAAGACAGTACGTGCTGATCTTGCTCTGGATTTTGGATTCTGCGCTCACCGTGCCCCTCCCCCACCCCCCAAAAAGAAAGAATAATTTTCCCTTATTCTGTTCCTATATAGAGTTTTTTCTTTTTAGTAACAATTTCATAAGCACAGAGTAAGAATATGGATTATATTTTGCATCCTAATCTCTGCCCCCACATAAATCCTGTGATTAAAAAGCAATTCCTTTTTCCCCTAAGTCATAGGAAAATATAAGCAGGGCCACGAGTCTTCCTGGAATGAAACGAAAAATCCTATAACAGTTCTGCTGGGCATCTTTTTAAATGAGGGCATCTTATGAAAGTCATAAAGGGGTCTGTGATCATAAGCAAGCCCTGGGTTTGCTAGTAGGTTTTCTCAAGCTTAATCTCTAACGATGAGCCCTTTTCTCTTTTTCTCCCACACAGACCAGAGGGCAGTGATAGGTGTTATCTCTGGTGGCAAGACTTCTGCTCTGTGTTTAGGACACATGAGAGCTTGGAAGTCCTGGCTGTGACAAACAGTACTATGGATCCTGATTCAGTGAAGGTCCTTTCTACAGCACTGAAACATCCACACTGTAAACTCCAAAAACTGATGTGAGTATAAAATAAATCCTAGTTGGAAGGAATTCCATGGAAACAGTCTGTTTCCCTCTCTACTCACGCTAGATGTGCTGAAGGCATCCACGTCCATAGGTTTTTTTTTTCCTAGTCTTACTGAGATATAATTGACATATAACACTGTAGGTTTAAGTTTTACAGCATAATGACTTGACATACGTATTTTGCAAAATGATGACCACAGTAAGTTTAGTTAACATCCTCATACAGTTACCAAAATGTTCTTTCCTAGTGATTGAATGGTCTACTCTCTTAGCATCTTTCAAATCTACCAGACAGCAGTGTTAACTACGGTCACACCAACACTTATTTGTCTTATAATTGGAAGTTTGTACCTTCTGGCCACCTTCACTCAATTCCCCCACCCCCCACCTCCGACAACCATAAATCTCATCTCTTTTTCTATGAGTTTCGTTATTTTTTAGATTCCACATGTAAGTGAGGTTGTTTTTCTAAAGAAGACATACAGATGGCCAACAGTCTCATGAAAAGAGGCTCAGCATCACTAGACATTAGAGGAATGAAGATGAAAACCACAATGACATATCACCTCACCCCTGTCATCAAAAACACAAGAGATAATAACTGTTGGTGAGGATGTAGAGAAAAGAGAACCCCAGTGCACTGTTGGTGAAAATGTGAATTGGCTGCCACTGTGGAAAACAGCATGGAGGTTCCTCAAAAAACTAAAAATCCTAGTTGTTTTTACTGCTCGAATCATCACGTGCTAAGCAGGTACTTAGAATGGTGTACCACTGCATTCCTTTGAGGTAAGTACTTTTATCCTGATTTTTTTAAAAGGGAGAACCAGAGAGGTTGAGTTACTTGTCTGAGATCACACAGCTGGTAAGCTTTGGGGAACTCTCTCCATCTCAGGTGGTCTGAGGCTCACCTCCTCCATCACCACACCACACTTCTGTGATGCATCACGCTTAGCAGGCCCCTGCGTGTCACAGGTCAAGATTTCCATGAAAGAGGGAAGAAGGTGAGCCAGACCCAACTGCAGTTTGGCAGGCTCTATGAAATGAAAAATGCATGTATACCTTGACCCCAAGGTCCACTTTTTTAAATCCACCCAAGGTAAACACATGCACATACTCGGAGGAATGGTTGAGAACATCATGGTAACATTACCTTCAATAACAAAAAATGTACAGACGTTTATGTAGCACTCATCCTCTGCTGGGCTGTCTTAGGTCCAGCACTGTTTCAGTACTCTTAAAACTCACAACCATCCTAAAGAAGTAGGTATTTCATGAGGAAGCTAGGGCACGAGGTTACACAGCTGGTACATAATTGGAATACAGATTTAAACTCCACAATCAGTTCTCTTAGCTATTACCTTATACACCCTCTCCCTATGGTTTTTAAAACCCAGAAGCTCAATACTTCATCAAAATTCCTTGAAATAGCCCACTTGACCAGTATCTGACCTATTTTCTCCTGTTATTATAATGATTATCATTAACTCCCATTGTTTTAAAAAGATTTGTTTTTGATGTGGACCAATGTTTTTTTAAGTCTTTATTGAATTTGTTACACTACTGCTTCTGTTTTATGGTTTGCTTTTCTGGCTGCAAGGCATGTGGGAATCTTAGCTCCCAGACCAGAGGTCGAACCCACACCCCCTGCATTGGAAGGCGAAGTCTTAACCCCTGGACCACCCGGGAAGTCCCTAGCTCCCATTTTTTGAGTGCCTTCCTTTCTACATCAAGCCCTATACAGAACCTCTTACAGGCATCACTTGTGTTAATTCTTGCAACTGTCCTAAATGGAAAATGTCATGAGCTCTCTCGAGGACGTGAAATGAATCTTGGGGAGATTAAGTGACTCACTTAAGGTTGTCCAACTAGGAGGCTGAGCTGAGGAGAGAATCCAGTTTGGAACCCTGGGCTGCACAGAAAGGGGCCTCACGCATTTGTGGACTGATTGAACGAAGAACTAATTAGCAAATGGGGAAATGTTGGTCAAAATGTACTATAAACTTCCAGTTAAACATGAATACTTTCTCGGGATCTAATGCACAGCATGGTGACTATAGTTAACAATACTGTATGGTATACTTGAAAGTTACTATGTTCAATGTTCTCACCCAAAAAAAGAAATGGTAAGTATGTGACCAGATGGAGGTGGTTAGCTGACGCTCAGGTGGTAATCATTTTGCAGTATGTAAGTGCATCAAATCAACAAGTGATGTACACTTTAAACTGATACATTGTTATCTGCATCATCTCAACAAAGCTGGACGGGAAAAAAACCTAATTAGCCATCTTGATTGTGGTGATGCTTTCATGGGTGTATGAACACGTCCAAACTCATGAAATTGGGTGCATTAGGTATATGATAGATGCAATTTTTTTGGTGTGTCGATTATACCTCAATAAAGCTGTTCAAGAAAAAAGAGCTGATGGGCTGATGTGAGCCTATGATAACCAGACACTGCTTACCTCTGCAGCTTTAGGCACGTGAGCCCCCTCGTGTTGAATGAAGACTTAATCAGAGTTTTGGTGGAAAACCAGTACCTGAGATACTTGGAAATACAAGACACGGAAGTGAGATGCCAGGTCATGGAGTTTCTGTGCAACGCCTTGAAACACCCCCAGTGTTTTCTGCAGTGTCTGAGGTGAGACTGGGAGGGATGGAGAGAGAACCCTGGCACCCAGGCAGTCCGTTCAGAGGTGGGGGTTATATGCTCAGCCTGCCTGACATCTTACTGTAATCAGTTGTCAGTTTCACTCAGCTTTTTTCTTTTATCAAAGTATAGTTGATTTACAATATTGTGTTAGTTTCAGGTATACATCAAAGTGATTCAGTTATACGTATATATGTATATATTTTAAATTTATTTATTTATTTATTTTTGGCTGAGTTGGGTCTTTGTTGCAGTGTGCGGGCTTCTCATTGTGGTGGCTGCTCTTGTTGTGGAGCACGGGCTCCAGGAGTGCGGCTTCAGTAGTTGTGGCTCGCGGGCTCTAGAGCGCAGGCTCAGTAGTTGTGGCGCACGGGCTTAGTTGCTCCGCGGTATGTGGGATCTTCCCGGACCAGGGCTCTAACCCATGTGCCCTGCATTGGCAGGTGGGATTCTTAAGCGCCGCGCCACCAGGGAAGCCCTACATATATATTTTTTAACATCTTTATTGGAGTATAATTGCTTTACATTGTTGTGTTATACATATATTTTTGCAGATGCTCTTCCATTATAGGTTATTGTGAGATATTGAATATAGTTCCTTGTGCTATACAGTTATTGTTTATATATTTTATATATAATGGTATATATCTGTTAATCTCAAACTCCTAATTTATCCCTCTCCCCACCCCTTTCCCCTTTGGTAACCATAAGTTTATTTTCTATGTCTGTGAGTTTGTTTCTCTTTTATAAATAAATTTATACTATGTTTTAGATTCCAATATAAGTGATATCAAAATATTTGTCATTAACTCACTTCACTCAGTATGATAATCTCTGGGTCCATCCATGTGGCTGCAAATGGCAATATTTCATTCTTTTTTATGGCTGTTCACCCAGATTTTTTTTTTTTTTTTTTTTTTTTTTTTTTTTTTTTTTTTTTTTTTTTTTTTTTTGCTGTTCGCGGGCTTCTCACTGTTGGGGCTTCTCCCGTTGCGGAGCACAGGCTCCAGATGTGCAGGCTCAGCGGCCATGGCTCACGGGCCAAGCCGCTTCGCGGCATGTGGGATCTTCCTGGACCGGGGCACGAACCCGTGTCCCCTGCATCGGCAGACGGACTCTCAACCACTGCGCCACCAGGGAAGCCCCACCCAGATTTTTTTTAAGGTGACAATTTCATATATGTATGCACTGTGAAATGATTGCCACAGTCAGGCTACATAACCCATGTGCCACCTCACAAAGCTACCATCTGAACACTTGAGATCAACTCTCTTAGCAAACGTCAAGTATACACTACAGTCTTGTTAACCATCGTCACCGTGCTGTACATTAGATCTCCAGAATTTATTCATCTTCTAACTGGAAGTTTGTGCCCTTTGACCATCATTTCCCCCACCCCAGCCCCTGCAACCACCATTCTACCCTCTGGTTCTAAGTTTCACTCAGCTTGAAAACTACAGTTTGATGTCCCAGGTCTGTCTGAGATAGAGAAACCATAGCCCTAGGGGTGAGCTTGGGCCAGCCCACCCTGACTTGCAAGAGCTGATTGTTAAACATTCAGGAATTTGGTGAGGGTTGTTAAACAGCATTATTAAAAAACTAACTCACATAAACTTAGTATCGAATAAATTATATTAAAAAACAAAGGTAAGGGCTTCCCTGGTGGCGCAGTGGTTGAGAGTCCGCCTGCCGATTCAGGGGATGCGGGTTCGTGCCCCGGTCTGGGAAGATCCCACATGCCGCGGAGCGGCTGGGCCTGTGAGCCACGGCCGCTGAGCCTGCGCGTCTGGAGCCTGTGCTCCGCAACGGGAAAGGCCACAGCAGTGAGAGGCCCGCGTACGGCAAAAAAAAAAAAAAAAGGTAATAGTTAAAACTCACTACTTCCTAATTTTTCTTGCTATATTATTGTCGGTGTCAGGGTTCAGCAAACCTTTTCTATGAAGAGCCAGGTAAGGAATATTTTCAACTTTGTGAGAGGTACAGTCTCTGTCACGACTGTTCAACTCTGCTATAACATCTGAATTAAATAGTGGTGACAGAGTGCTAAAATATCCATTGCCAATATGCAAATGAATAGGCATGGCTGTGTTCCAATAAAACTTTATTATGATTAATGATTATGTATTCATAGAGTTCATCAATAACTTTAATGATTTATTAAGTATCAATTGTATTATTAATAACTGTAATAATTATATAATTTACTAGTGATTTTATTTATGTATGAACACTGCAATTTGAATTTCATTTAATTTTCATGTGTCACAAAATATTCTTTAACTATTAAAAAAAATTTTAGTGATTTCCCTGGTGGTGCAGTTGTTAAGAATCCGCCTGCCAATGCAGGGGACATGAGTTTGAGCTCTGGTCCGGGAAGATCCCACATGTCACGGAGCACAACTAAGCCCGTGAGCCACAACTACTGAGCCTGCACTCTAGAGCCCTCGAGCCACAAATATTGAGCCCGTTTGCCTTAGAACTTGTGCTCCGCAACAAGAGAAGCCACTGCAATGAGAAGCCCATGCACTGCAATAAAGAGTAGCCCCCTCTTGCTGCAGCTAGAGAAAGCCCATGTGCAGCAACAAAGACCCAACACAGCAAAAAATAAATTAAAAAAAATTTTTAGATCACTCAGTTCACAGGCTGTACAGGACCAGGTGGTAATGCAAATTTGGTCCACGGGCCATAGTTTCACTGAATCTCATTCTTTATCCTGAAAATGGTTTGGCAAATAAATGTAAAAAGAAGTTGTATTTCAAAGGCAGAATCAAGTCCCTAGTTTGGAATTAGAGCCCAACAGTTAGCCCATGCCAATTTGTCATGGCCCTGAGTGTGTATTATTTTCTATTGATTATTTGCAATTCAGATGCTGAATTCGATGCAGGTTTACTCAGGGAAGATAGAAATCACCCCTCCAGTCACTCTTGGGTGGAAAACAAGGATGTGAGACAGTAGGTGAGGTCTAGGTGGCTATGTGGGTACCATTTTCCCCAGGAGCTAAGGTTCAGCGTTTTTGTGTGGCTTCTGTAGGTTGGAAGATTGCCCTTTCAGCCCAAGAAATTGGGCTGATCTTGCCAGGAGTCTCAAAAACAATGTTCACTTGAAGACTCTAATGCTGAAGCGTAGCTCCCTGGAGAGGTTTGAGCCGTGTCACCACCTGCCAGTGGCCCAACTGGAGAAGCTGTCGTAAGTCTTTTTGTGGTTGTCATGCTGTTGCCGAGTTGTTTGGTAGATTGAGTGTTTCTAGGAGAAAAACAGAAATGGGGGAATGTGTGTATAATGGGGCAAAATTAAGTCGTGATTGTTAATGACATAGATGGGGCAATGAAGGCTTGAGCTGAGAGAGAGAGACAGAGAGACAGAACTACATAAAAGTACATATTTGCACCTAATATCCTAGCATATATAACTATAATGAGCCTGATGTATCCATCATCCAGTTTTTGAAATAGAACCTTAACAGTACTATTTTCATTCCTCACTGATCATATCAATCCCCAACCCCACGACCCCCACCCCCACATAGCCATCTTGAATTGGGTTGATCAGGCTCCTTATTTGTATTTACACTGATAATACTGTATATGGATCCTTAAACAGAGCACAGTTTTGCAGTGCTTTGAATTTCACATCATAAGTGGCCTCATTGAGCATGTGTGCTCTTTCCAATCAACCGACATTTTAGTCTTCATCAGTGTGTTGTTGTCTCTATAGGCTGTTCCTCTTTGGTGCTGAATGATAACATTTGTATGAATGTGCAACAATTTAGGTGTCTGTCTTACCTGCCACCGAGGGTGGAGCTATTAACACACACACACACACACCCCAACACACCGACACACGCTAGTAGAATTGCCACGTCATGGAGAGCATTCATCTTCAGTTCTACCAGGCTTGTTTCCAGACTGTTGGTACCAATTTGTAGTCCCACCAATGGTGTGTATGAAAGTTCCCCCAACTTCGAATTCTCATCCAACTCTTGTTACTGTTACTGCTTTTGCCAATCTGTTGAGCAGAAAATAACATGTTATTGTTTATTTATGACTCAAGTACCACTTTATTATTTTTTAATTGAAGTATAATTGACTTAGAATATTATATGAGTTTCAGGTGTATGACACAGTGATCTGATATTTTTCTACATTACGAAATGATCTCCACGATAAGTCTAGTTATCATCTGTCACCATACAAAGTTATTACAGCATTAGATACTTTCTTCTTTACGTTTGCACTTCCCTCACCACACATGAAAACATTTTCAGGACCTTCCTGTACATCTTAGTTTCTCTAATACGAGTGCCCGCTTCTGTCTTCAGTGCGTGTTTCTATTTTTCTTTACTTTGTGAGATAGTGTCTCTTCCCAGGTCACCTCCATATATGTTATTTACTGTTTAGTCATTGCTGGTCCCTTTCTCTTCTCCCTTCATCCCTCTCTGTAACTGTTTTCCTGATCCCCAATTGCTTCTCACATCAAAGTTGCTATCCTCCTCCTTAAATCTGGGAAGCCCAAAGAGCTGGTAACAGAAGTAGGATGAGGCGTTTGCATTTAGAAGGAAAGCCCTGATTGAAATCTTCATCTCTCACCATGAGACAAGGAAAATCCTGTGGCAGGCATGAATTAAATTGCACCCCGTCTGTGTGTGTCTCTCCCACAGGTTGGAGAACTGTGACCTCACGTCACTTTCCTGCAAAAGTCTTATCTCTTCTCTTGCGAGTAACAAGAATCTGACCCATCTGAGCTTGGCAAAAAATTCCTTGAAAGATGACGGGGCGAAACAGCTTTGGAATGCCTTACAAAGCTCTCAGTATCCTCTGCAGAGGCTGGCGTAAGTCTCCAAATGTCCTCTTTTTGGAACTCCCTGGAGTAGAATAGGGCAATGGAGAGCAACTGTGATATATGTGTCCATTTATGCAACATACTTATTAAGCGCCTACTGCATATTAGGCATTGTGCTGATACTGGAAGAAAGCATAATAAAGAGGAAGGTGGTTATGATTTCAGTTTCAGAGGCAAATTATCTAGCAACAGAGCTCTCAAACTGTGTGCCTAGGTACCCAGGGGTGAACTCACAGAGGCGCTGCAGGATATTTTAAATGTAAGAGATAATGACGTCTGTTCATCGCCGCAAGAACTATTAGCTTGAGGTAGTTCTGTTCTAACATCAGGTTGTGCTCCGTTCCTTTCAATGATGTCATATCTTTGCAAAGCTCCGTCTTTAGCAATTGCGATCACGAGAGCAAGTGCATTGCAAAAAAGTTTTTTTAACAGATTTTATTTTATTTTTTGGCCATGCCGTGCGGCTTGTGGGATCTTAGTTCCCTGACCACGGATTGAACCTGGGCCCTCGGCAGTGAAAGCATGGAGTCCTAATCCGTGGACCACCAGGGAATTCCACAGAGCAAAATGTAATGAAGTACAGGGGTGATGTGAAAAAAGTGAGATGCTAAGGAGGGCATAAATGGAGAAAGTTTGGGAACCTCTGATCCAATGTATTCCTCTAACTCCTAGAGGTTGGGAGTGAGTGTTATACCTCTGAGATCAGAATAATGTAATGTGACCTGGCTTTCTGCTTAGAAGTGAGTCATGTATCAACCTCAGTGATATGGACCAGGATACATACTAAGTGATATCCTGTTTGGTGTTTACCTCACTGTATCCTGAATTCTTTAAATGACTTCCCCTAGATATCAGGGCACATTGGCTGTCATTGACAGAAATTAAACTCAGACTGTCTTAAACTGTAAAGAAATTTGCTGGCTCGTAAAACCAGAAACGCTGAACTGACACACGATATCCCCTGAACCCATTGAAGCTTTCAGGATCCCAAAAAGAAGCAAGAAACAGTGCAGCTGCTATGGAAAACAGATGGGTAACTCCTCAAAAGGTTAAACAGAAATGTAACATGAGTCAGCAATTCTACTCCTTGGTATACATGCAAGAGAAATAGAAACAAAATCTGCACAAAAAATTGTACACAGATTTCCATAGCAACATTATTTGTAGTAACAAAAAAGTGGGAAACAATCCAAGTGTCCAAAAGCTGATGAATGGATAAAGTGTGGTCTATCCATATAATGGAATATTATTCAACCATAAAAAGCAACAAACTATATATTAATACATGCTGCAAAGTGGATGAATCTTGAAAATATTATGCTAAATGAAAGAAGCCAACCACAAAAGACCACATATAGTATGATTCTATTTATATTAAATGTCCAGAATAGGCAAATTGACAGGAAGAGAAAGCAGATTACTGGTTGCTAGAGCTGGGGTGGGTGGGGGAAGAAATTGGGAATGACTGCTAAAATGTACACCATTTTCCTTTTTGGGGTGATGAAAATGTTCTAGAATCGTGGTAAATGTTGTGCAACTCTGTAAATATACTGAAAACCAATGGTGTGTACACTTCCAATGGGTGAACTAAATGGCATGTTAATTATATCTTGATAAAGCTGTTATACCAAAAAAAAAAAAAGGCAGGAAAGAAAGCTAAGGGTGTTTTGGTTGGTGTTTCTCTGCAGGCTGAGAAATTGTGCCTTGACCTCTGAGTGCTGTCGGGATATGGCTTCTGCTCTTGATAAAAATAAAAGCCTGAGAAGTCTGGACCTTGGTTTTAATAGCCTGAAGGATGACGGGGTTATCCTGCTCTGTCAGGCCCTGATGAACCCTGACTCTGGCCTACAGATTCTTGAGTAAGTTGTCCCCATTTCCTTCTTTGAGACCAAGTGTCTGTAAAATTCTCTTGGGGTAGAATGTGGGAATGTGTTTTGCACTTCTGGGGTGTTCCCTCCATTTGGTTGGAGGACTTGGAAACTTCAGAGCAGTGGTTTTCAAAGTACAGTCCTCAGACTAGGAACCTTTTCATCAGGCAAGTTGTTAGAAAGGCAAATTCTTGCATCATTTGTCTCTCTGTGTCTGGTTTATGTCACTGAGCATAATGCCCTCAAGGTCCACCCATGTTGTCACAAACAGAATTTCATTCTTTTTATTGGCTGAGTAGTATTCCATTGTATCTATATGCCACATCTTCTTTATCCATTCGTCTGTCGATGGGAATTGAGGTTGCTTCTGCTTCCGTGTCTTGGCTATTGTGAATAGTGCTGCTATGAACATGAGGGTGCAGGTATCTCTTCCATATCCTGGTTTCGATTCCTTTGGGTCCATATCCAGAAGTGGGGTTGCTGGATCTTGTGGTGCCCTGAGGGTGGGGACCCCACCCCCAGTCTGTGCTTCACAATCCCCTCCCGTGATTCCCGTGAATGCTAGAGTTTAAGGACCATTGTTAAATTCTTCCATTCAATGAAAGATAAAGAATTTGTTAATTTTAGACTAATACCTGAGACGGCGAGTCTTCTAAAATCAATGTTTACGCTTAGGGAATCTTTTTTTGTATATATTTTTTCCTTCTCCTAAAGGTCTCTATGCTAACATGCATACTAGCCAAGTGATTTGAAAGAATTCATCCTATTTTTAATTGTTTTAGTGGTTACCCTAAATATTTAGAAAAGATTTATAGACATCTCTAATGACAAAGGTTGAAACTTTTTTTGAGTTATTTTTTTAATTTTTTATTGGCATATAGTTGATTAACAATGTTGTGTTAGTTTCAGATGTACAGCAAAGTGATTCAGTTATACAACATTTTTTTGCCTCTTTCCTACCTGCATTTTCTTTTCACTATTGGTACGATCTGGGTTCTAAGTCTAGATCACTTTTTTCACTCAGAAATGTTAGCTTTTATTTTTTATTGAAGTATAGTTGATTTATAGTATTATATTCGTTTTTTTTTTTTTTTTTTTTTT
>RJWK010029271.1:0-17531 GCA_004363435.1 Platanista minor | reverse complement strand
ATGAGCAAATGACCTGAAAGAACACTTCATCAAAGAAGATGGCAAGTAAGCATGTGAAAAGATGCTCAACATTCTATGCCATTAGGTAATTGTAAATTAAAACAGTAATGAGATACCATTACACACTATTAGAATGGCCCAAACCCCAAACACCTAATGTTATCAAGGATGCAGAGCCACAGGAACTCTCATTTATTGTTGATGGGGATACAAAATGATAACAGGCACTTTGGACGACAGTTCAGCAGTTTCTTCCAAAACTAAACATATTCTTACCATACAATCCAGCAGTCATGCTCAGCAGTCATTTACTCAATTCAGCTAAAAACTTAGGTCCACACAAAAACCTGCACATGGATGTTTATAGTAGCTTTATTCATAATTACCTGAATTTGGAAGCAAGCAAGATGTTTTGTTTTTGTTGTTTTCTCTTTTTTCTTTTCTTTTTACAAACCCTTGTGTCGAGGGCTGACTTTCAACCAAGATGTTTATTTTTTTTATGTTTTATTTTTATTTTTTGCGGTACGCGGGCCTCTCACTGTTGTGGCCTCTCCCGTTGCGGAGCACAGGCTCCGGACGCGCAGGCTCAGTGACCATGGCTTATGGGCCCAGCCGCTCCGCGGCACATGGGATCTTCCCGGACCGGGGCACGAACCCGTGTCCCCTGCATCAGCAGGCGGACTCTCAACCACTGAGCCACCAGGGAAGCCCTCAAGATGTTTTTTAGTAGGAGAATGGATAAATAAACTGTGGCACATCCAGACAATGGAATGTTATTCACAGCTAAAAAGAAATGAGCTATCAAGCCATGAAAAGAGATGGAAGAAGATTAAATGCATATCACTAGATGATAGAAGTCAATCTAAAAGGTTTTATGCTATATGATTGCAACCCTATGTCATTCTGGAAAAGGCAAAACTATGGAGACAGTAAAAAGATCAGTGGTTGCCAAGCGTTAGGGGGTTAGGTGAATAGGTGGAGCACAGAGGATTTTTAGGGCAGTGAAACTATTCTGCATGATACTATAATGGTGGATACATGTCATGATACGTTTGTCAAAACCTGTAGAATGTACAACACCAAGAGCAAACTCTAATATAAACTATGGGCTTTGGATGATGATGATGTGTCAATTTAGGTTCATCAACTAACAAATGTACTACCCTAGTGGCAGATGTTGATAATGGGGAGGCCATGCCTGTGCGGGGTAGGCAGTGTATGGGAAATCTTTGTACATTCCACTCAATTTTGCTGTGAATCTAAAACTACTCTAAAATACAGTCTTCTTAAAAAATTGGATTATGTTATGTAGGAAACTGTTTCTGTAGTTTAAAGAAGTATTTAGGGAAGAAATGCCATAATGTCTGTAATTTTCTTTAAAAATACTTCAGAAGAAAAATGAAGCAAAAGTGGGAAACTGTTAACAACTGTTAAATCTGAAGGATGGATATATGGAAGTCCCTGCTCCGATTTTCTGCACCTATCTGTATGTTTGAAATTTTTCATTATAATCATTTTAAAAGAACTTCCAGTCCTGGAAGTTACAAATTCGGTCAATCTTGAGTAGAACTGTTCATCTTAGTCCCCTAAAATCTGGGCCTGTATGGCTCTAAAGGTTGTCAGCCTATTGGGTTTTTGCAGTCACAGTAAAAACCTGTGACCGTCCCTATTATAGATTTGGCAGTGAGCCCTGTGTTCACACGGGGTGGGGCTCGGCTGAGGCTCTTGCATCTGCAGTGGGCGGGGTGAGGAGTGGCTGACCAGCAGGCATTTCAGCTTTTCCTGTTTCAGCTGGAGGGAGTTGAGTGCAGTACACATTTCATTATCTTTCTTGTGTGCTTTGTTAACCATACAGACCAACTGAAAGTAATTGTTTTTCACTAACCCTCCTAAGAATGACCCCGCCCCACACACACACACACTCTGTTCACTTAAATGTTTTTGGTCCTACTAACTGCATTTGGTGTGATTATACTATTCTCTGAGCAGCAAATCCCATGTAATCAAAATAATATTTTAAAATACACTAAAATATATTTTCTTGTAGTGACACCTCCCTCTTTTTCTTCAAGGGGAATCCTTTTGCTTTGGGGAATTTTAGGGATCTTTCCTTTCATCCTACCCGGTTCTGTGGAGATCTTTCTTGTCCTTTCAGGTGTTTGAGGTCCTCTGCTAGTGTTCAGAAGGTGTTCTGTGAGAACTGTTCCACTTGTAGATGTATTCTTGATGTATTTGTGGGAAGGGGTGAATTCCACGTCCTACTACTCTGCCATCTTGATTCTGATCCCCTTAGGGATGTTATAAATGCAAAGCAATGGAAAGTTAATATTTAGCATCTAGCATTTAAACTAGGATTTTGAAACAGCAAAATCCAAGCTTTGTCTTTAGGGAAAGGGTTGTGTAAGCCCCACTAGCCCTACCCTTCCGGAAGAATGGCAGTCCCGGTGGACCTGAGGATGATCCCAGCCTTTGAGGTCACAGAGTCCCATTCAGTCAGGAAGGGGAAGAAGAAGCTGGCTGTTGGGCATGTGTCCTGACCTCTGGCTGTGGGCTAAGGTGGTGTGTCAGGTGCATGGAGAGGGCCGCAGGACAGCATTTCTGCCCACATCTCATTTGGATCCCTGGGACGAGGCTGCCCTGTAAGCTCCCCACACCACCTTCCATGTGCAGCCACATCAGAGAAAACTCAGATGCACGGCATAATCTAGCGGAGGGATGATGTGAAAGACACCCCACAGTCCCCACGTACCCTCTCAGGGGACGACAGAGCTGAACTGAGAGGCATTGGGTCTGTCAGGAGCCCTGTGAGAGGTGAGGTGGCCCCAGAGCAGAGGAGAGTGGGACAGAAACTCAGAAGGGTCTGCTTCTGCCAGCAGAAGCAGTGCTGGGCCAAGTTGGCCTGAGAGAGACCAGGCTGTGAGTTACAGCAGCGGCCGGGGACAGCAGAGACACCAGGAGGGCACCCAGACCCGGGGGTCGCCATTCCCACAGCAATCCCACTACAGCAAAGACTGGCTAGGAACCAACGGGCCTCACCTCTATCCAGCCATCCCCCTCTCCCTCCGAGATCACAGGGTCATGTAAAAAACAGCCCTCTCCCCTACCCTTGGATGTCACTGTGGAGGAGCGCAGTGGAAAATGGAGCACTTTCTCCGAAAGACCTAGAAAGATTGTTAAAATGATTGCATCTAACCAAGTGCGTTGGACCTAAGTAAATACGGTTGCTCCTGCCTCTTACCCAAAACGGTGGGCTCTCATGAAGATTAGTCCAGTTTTAGAATAATGAAGGAACTACATTTTCTGTGCTCATCTGAATACAATATGAAAAGATCCTAATCATGCTACAGCCAAAGTTTGTTCTTCAGCACACCCTGCTCCCAAGATGCTCATGTGGCAAGAGTCCCACGACCAGGTCTGGAAGTCCCTGTATCCTGAACGCCCCTTCTGGAATGCAAGGTGCACCCTGGCCTATTAACGGTTCTGAATGGTCTGCAGTGAGAAGCCTGTTGAATCTTTGTTTATCTCAGCACCATGTTTGGCCCCAAGCCTTTCTCTGGATAATCTCTGTGAATGTCCCCAAGTGCGCATGTTCCCATGAACTGCTTGGGAACCTTGTTTAATGGAAAAGAAAGGTGCTGGGCTCACCTATGGAAACTCTGTCTTGGTTCCAACAGGTAAGGGAGGCTACTTCCACTTGCCTCCTTGCAGAAGAGATGAAGCATCCCCCAAGCAGTTGTTCTCAGCTTCTAGGTGTCTCAGGCACATGATGCACTTTCCAGCACTTCAGGCCCCTTGCTGACAGGCACATTTGTGTGATTAGGGTCAGGTACACCCTGCACACAGGATTGACTCTAGCTGATTCATAGTTTTTACTTAATTTTTTTAATTGAAGTATAGTTGATTTACAATGTGTTAATTTCTGCTGTACAGCGAAGTGATTCAGTTATTTATACATACATATGTATATACGTTTTTTTTCTAATATTCTTTTCCATTATGGTTTATCATAGGGTATTGAATATAGTTCTCTGTGCCTTACAGTAGGACCTTGTTGTTTATCCATCCTATATGTAAAGCTTACACCTGCTGACCCCAACCTCCCACTCTGTCCCTCCCCCAACCCCTCCCCCTTTGACAACCATAAGTCTGTTCTCTATGTGCATGGTTTTCATCTTGCTCCCAGAGACAAGTGGTTAAAATGCACACACACATTTTTGGTTTTCCTAGACAAACCGTTTATTGAATTGGAAAGAGCACTGGACTAAGGAATCTCGAAGAGGCTGGGTTTGAAGCTCTCCCCAGCCACTAGTGGCTACCAGTCCCAGTTCAAGGGTCAACAAAATCGTCAAAGGCAAATGGAAGCAGAGCCTTGGTCCCTTCACCAAAAACCTCCCACAATGGGATCGGGACTTCTTGAATTCCTCAGGAATTTCTGCAGATCACACCCATGGCCTCCTTGCTGTCTCAGACCCCCTTGCCCAGCCTCAGTTTGTACTTACCCCTTGGACCATAAGACCCCAGCAGCCCTGGATTGCTCCTAGCAATTGCGTTTCTAGCCCTTGGCTTGGAACCTCATAGGAACCCAGATCCCAACCCTCATCCTCTTCCCCTTGGCCAACTATTGATTCAGAGCTTCTGCCTTCTCTCCCGCTGTGGCCTGATGGTTTGAAGAAAACCACAAAGCTGAGACAGGACAGTCTGTGGTCTTGGACACCCCATGGACCCTTAGTTTCATTTCATAATGAGATTAATAAAAGCCATCTTTTATCTGCCTTGCACGACTTGGGAGGATCAAAAGAAGGAAAGTCTACCCAAGTCTAAGCTTTGCTGTAAAGCCCAATACAAATGTTCCTTGTTATTATCTATTTCTATATAATTTAATTTTTAATGTTACACAACATCTTCAGTAACTCTCCAAATAGCCAAAGTTGTTATTTGTTTACCCATCTGGGGAAAGAAAAGGTTTAATGCAATATTTTCTACCTGGGAAAGTTTTAAGTAAGGAAGGAGGGGGTCAATGTCCTCAGAAACAGCCTATGAAATGCCCCTGTAAAGAGGATTCTCAGGCCTACACAGGTATGTGCCTTCTAGAACATGTTCCTGCTCTAGTCATTAGCTACAGATCCAGCTCCTATTCGTTTGGGAACTGCTGACGTTGAATTTTTACTGGCTTCGATTTTCCGTTGGCCTTCATTTCTTCCTCCCTCCATCCCTCCCTGGCTCCCCAAGCTTTTGTGCTATTCAAACCTTTGGCACACAGGGCTGCTGACAGCAAGCTGTCATGTTCTACTTTTAGAAGTAAACACAATCAAATGTTATTTTTTTTAATTTTTAAAAATTTATTTAGAAAATTTAAAAAATTTAGAAAATTTTAAAATTTATTTTTCATATTCTTTTCCATTATGGTTTATCACAATATAGAATATAGTCCCCAGCAGTAGGACCTTGTTGTTTATCCATCCTATATGTAATAGTTTGCATCTGCTAATCCTAAACTCCCAATCCATCCATCCCCCCCCACCTTGGCAGCCACAAGTCTGTTCTCTATGCCTGTGAGTCTGTCTCTGTTTCGTAGATACGTTCATTTGTGTCGTATTTTAGATTCCACATATAAGTGATATCATATAGCATTTGTCTTTCTCTTTCTGACTTACTTCACTTAGTATGATAAATCTCTAGTTGCATCCATGTCGATGCAAATGGCATTATTTCATTCTTTTAGATGGCTGAGTAATATTCCATTTTGTGTATATGTGTGTGTGTGTGTGTGTGTGTGTGTGTATATATATATACACACACACACCACATCTTCTTTATCCATTCATCTGTCGATGGACATTTAGGTTGTTTCCATGTCTTGGCTATTGTAAATATTGCTGCTATGAACATAGGGGTGCATGTATCTTTTCAAATTATGGTTTTTTCTGGGTGTATGCCCAGGAGTGGGATTGTTGGATCATATGGCAACTCTATTTTTAGTTTTTTTTTAGATATACCGTACTGTTTTCTGTAGTGGCTCCACCAATTTGCATTCCTACCAACAGTGTAAGAGGGTTCCCTTTTCTCCACACCCTCTCCAGCATTTGTTATTTGTATAGTCCCATTTTAGAGTGGAACAAACTGAGGTCTGGAGAGTTTGAAAGGGTTCCCCCAAGGTCCTACAGTTGGTAAATGACAACTGTGTCTCAGCCCTCATGTGTCTAAGTGTCATGTACTTTCTGTTCATTCAGCAGGTTCTTAACCTAGTGTCTTTTGTCTGGCTTCAGGAGATTGCCTAGAAAAATGTATATGTACATGCATTTTTCTAGAAAGAGGGTCCACAGCTGCCATGGGGTTTTCAAAAGATGCGAGACTCAAAAGTTAAGAACAGGGCTTCCCTGGTGGCGCAGTGGTTGAGAGTCCGCCTGCTGATGCAGGGGACACGGGTTCGTGCCCCAGTCTGGGAAGATCCCACATGCCGCGGAGCGGCTGGGCCCGTGAGCCATGGCCGCTGAGCCTGCACGTCCGGAGCCTGTGCTCCGCAACGGGAGAGGCCACAACGGTGAGAGGCCCGCGTACCGCAAAAAAAAAAAAAAAAAAAAAGAAAGTTAAGAACATGCTGCATGTTTTATCTGGCATAGAGCAGGTGTTCAACATTTGTGTGCTGAATTGAATTGAGGATAAGTGGGGCTTGGGGAGGTGGGTCTCAGAGGGATAACTCTGTTTATCCAGAAAAGCACCCTGTGGGGAATGCCCACCCTCCCTGCAGCAGTAGCTGAGGTCCCTGCCATGGTGACTCAGAGAACACATGCAGAGGTTGGGGAGCAGGCCAGGAAAATTTCATGATGGATGGATAGCCTGGAACCCAGGACCAACCCAATTCACCGGGGAAGGGCAGATCCCTGAAGAAGTCTGTGGAGAGAAAAGTGTTGAAAGAGAGAGAAATGTCCTGCCCCTCATCTGGACTTGCAATGTAGTGGCCACTTGAGGGGTTCTGGGTCTTCTCTGGATGAATGGACCCTCCAGGACTTTCCTAGAAGCAAAGAAATGAAACCTTCTTGAGGAGCTTCCCTTCATCAGCCGTCCCAAGGCTCACTACAGAGTGAGACAAAGGGGAATGTTGAGCTTCCCAACCTTATACAGAGAAGAAAAATGAACAGGAGGCTTTGGCAAAGGAACTGCAACAAATGTGGAGCTCGAGGAGCATCACGGTCCAGCCAGTTGTCATCATGGCAACTGGACCAGCTTTCAACACACTCATTTGGGCATCTTAAAGAGCTAGACATGTATCACGGTTTGGCATCCGTTCAGGGGTAGGGGGTAAAATCAGGACATTTTTATCCTAACAGCAGAATATTACAGGACACATGCTTTTAGCATATGTGAAATCTGATCATCAGTAAGAAACAAGCATAAAACCCCCAAGTCAGACCGCCAGTATGGGATATGCGTTTGGTCTTTGTGTTTAACAGGATGTGTTTAGAGGAGAGATTTCCGTAGCCACTGAAACACAGAGAAAACTTGGTGCCCATAAAGAGAATGAGGGGAAATAAGAGGCTGCGTGTGTGTCCCGGGGCAAACAATGAAGCCGGAAGCATCCCTCTGGAATGCAGTCAAAAAACACAACTGCCTCCTGGAATGCTGGAGAACCAATGCTCTGGAAATGGAGCAAGCCCTTAGCCAAGCTTTGCTGGATAACAGTATAAAGGAGTAGGGCTGGGGGAATGAGTTCAATGGGGAAAAGTTGGGAATAAGAATCCTTAGTGGCCAAATGGTGTGCGCTTGTGCGTCAGGCAGAAGCAGAGACGGGAGAGGAGAGAAGCCCAGATTCTGCTGTCGGAAATGCTCTGAGTTTAAAATTCAGTCCACAGCCCGTCTCGGTCCCTTTCAGTGGAGTCCTGGCACTAGACTCAGGTTGTGGCAGCTCCTTGAGGGACCCTGAATATAATAGCATGGGAAGAAATATAGCATGTGTTTCAGGATCCTTGAATGCCTCTTAACCAGGTTACGGTGAGGAGGAGAAGTTCAGGCAGCAAGTTGGCATGATTTTCATTCACCTGGTGGAAAATTATTGAAGCGTAGTTCATATACTTAGGGTCAGGAATGGATCTGGCGTCATTTAAGGCAAATGCCCCAAACACAAAGCCGATGCAGCTGGCATGATTTCTAGCCTTGAGAACAGCAAGTCTGGCAACGATTAACCAGGCAAGAGGAAACGGTAGAGAGGCCACTGTTTGGCCATCCTCTCCATAAACCAGGGCAAGGAATTATGGAACAGCCTCGATGAGCAGTATCAGGGCCCCACTGGAACACAGCAAACTGTTGTGGGTAATCGCTTGTGCCTGGAACATCTCAGGAAGTTTTATGAATGTTAATTTAATTGTGTGATAGGCCAGGAAAGTAAGTGGTGCCTCTTCAGTTAACACGAGGCATGCTGGGAGCTGGGCCTTCTGGAGTCCCCCAGCGTCCTGGAGTGAGCTGACTCTAGATCCTGATGCTGCGAGATTAAAAAAGAGAAAGAGGGCTTCCCTGGTGGCGCAGTGGTTGAGAGTCCGCCTGCCGACGCAGGGGACATGGGTTCGTGCCCCGGTCCAGGAAGATCCCGCGTGCCGCGGAGCGGCTGGGCCCGTGAGCCGTGGCCGCTGAGCCTGCGCATCCAGAGCCTGTGCTCCGCAATGGGAGAGGCCGCAACAGTGAGAGGCCCGCATACCGCAAAAAAATAAAATAAATAAAAATAAAAAAATAAAAATAAAAAAGAGAAAGAAAAAAAACCCAAAAAACAAAGAAAAGGAAAGAAAAGAAGTAAACCAACATTATCGTCGACATAGCTGATGAGCAGAAACTAGATTTGGAACAGAACCATGATGCTTAGCACAGATGCGTTCATTCAGGACCCCCCAAAATTGTTTTGAGCCTCAAAGCTGCTGAGCTGTGGCAGACCACCAAACCTCATGGCATTTTTAGACCATAAGCCTCCAGTGTGCCTGGCTCCCAGTGTGTGGAAGTCTGGGGTTTGGGTATGGTAACATCTTGGCTTGCTGGTGGATGCTATGAAGACAGAGCCAAAAGGTACATTTGGCATCCTTGTGATTGCTTTGCTTCCCCCTTAGGCTACTCCCAGTAGATGCCTTGAGGTTAAGACTGGCAGGCTTCTCTCCAGGCACACTCCAAGGGGAGTATTGGGAGGCAAAGTACCAAATTCTATTATAGATGGCAGAGCACATAGTGGGTGGATGGAAAAGGGAAGCCTCACAGACAGAGGTGATGTAATGTAAGAGAGACCCAAATAACAGTGGCTGAAACAAAATGGGAGTTACTTCTCTCTCTCATAACAACCTGGACATAAGCTGTCAGGGCCGGTAGGATGGTTTATGATTGAGGGACCCAGTCTCCTTCAATCTTGTTCTCTACTATCCCTAGGGTGTTGCTCTCATCTAAATGGTCCAAGATGACTCATCAACACCATGTGTACATTCCAGCAGCAAAGGACAGGAGGGCACGTCTCTACCTGATAATGGAGCAATCTGGATGCTCCACACATCCCTTCTGCTCACATCCCATTGGTCAGGAGATAGCATGTGACCACACCTAGCTGCAAGGGAGACTGGGAAATTATTTTTCTTCCCTGGGTAGCCATGCAGCCACTAGGAATTGTATTTCTGTGGAAGCAGAGAGAGGCAGTCTGAAGGAGTTGGGTGGCTGTGATGGCTCTGTCTTAGAAGTCTCCCACCCCACCCGTCTTCATCAGCTTCTCTCCTATTCCTCTCTTGGGTCCCACACAGCACTTCCAGACTTTATCACAGCTGCTTTCACCGGGTTCCAGGGCCCCATTCAGAACTCTCTTCTTGGTCTCCTCTTTTCATGTTCTCGTCTTCCCTCAGATTAGAGAAACTTAAGCACAAGGAAAGAAAAGTTGAATCTTGCATGAACATCTGCAGACATTTCTTTCCCTGGCTGTAAGTCCTTGTATTACGTGGACCACTTTCCACCATCACCTCCCTGATACAGTGGGAGCCTCCTATAAATAGGAAGTGCCTCTAACGTGTCTGGTTCTATAGGTGCTCAAGAACAATAAATCATCTCAAACACACGATCAAGATTCACTTTGGGGCTTCCTTGGTGGCGCAGTGGTTAAGAGTCCGCCTGCCAATGCAGGGGACGTGGGTTCGAGCCCTGGTCCGGGAAGATCACGTGTGCCATGGAGCAACTAAGCCCATGTGCCACAACTACTGAGACTGCGCTCTAGAGCCTGTGAGCCACAACTACTGAAGCCAGCGCGCCTAGAGGCCGTGCTCTGAAACAAGAGAAGCCACTACAATGAGAAGCCCACACACCGCAACGAAGACCGTGACTAGAGAAAGCCCGTGTGCAGCAACAAAGACCCAATGCAACCAAAAATAAATAAATAAATAAACGTATTAAAGAAAGAAAAAAAAAAGAGATTCACTTTGTTCTGGAGGGTGGTGACGTGAATGTATACACATGTGAGAGACTAGATATGCCAGTGACAATGACCAGACCATACATGACGACAGCAGGACTCTGTCCCACAGAAGAAGCTCTGGGAACCAAACCACAGCCTCCAAAGCAAGTGGCCCAGAACAGAGTCAGGACTTGGTCAATATCTGGCAACTTCCCTACTTTTTGGCCACACCCCCTCCCACTGCCCACACACTTGCGTCTAATTCAGTACCAACCAGGGAAGGCCAAATATCCAACATGCTCCCCTACCCAATCACGTAGGATGCTCCACTTCTAGTTACCCAAGTCCAGCTCCCCCGTGCCAATGACCTCCAATCAGGGCACACCTGAAGCCTTCCCTTTTTCCACTGTAAAGCTTTCCCACTCCTCTGCCTGCCTTCGCATCTCTGCCAAAGTCAAGTGATGGTGCGACTCTCTTGCTATACAGCAAGCTCGGAATAAATAGCCTTTGCTCTTCTCATACGGACAGTCTTCGTTTATTTTCACACTTGTAATAACTCACTGAGCTGAACATTTAAGATCAGTGCTCTTTCTACCGTTTACTGTATGTATCTTACCCATCAAAAATTTGAAAACCTTTGCTTTGCTCAACCTTCTGAATAAAGAAAAAATGAACAATATTAAGTAAGACAAGCGAAGGAAAAGCAAAGAACGTGGTAAAGTAAAAGCGCTGCCCGTTTCAATGGGAAATAACACGAAACGAGAACTACTCATTTTCAGCTCATTTGAAACGCCACTGGAGACTTGAGAATAGCTCCTTTGTTTTATGAAAAGGCCACAATCACTGTGCTGAAAAGGAAGATGGAAAGAAAACATACAGAGAAGTTGTATGTCCAGAGCTTCTGGGACCCTGTCCCGTTCCCCAGCATCTGCATGGGAGTTGAGGAAAACAGACCAAGGCATTGCTGACCCTGAGTATTAAAACTTTAGTAACAAATCCACACGCACATCATGTATTTTTTCTTTCATGCCTCTACCCTAGTGACACATATCTCTGAAGTGATCTGTTCCATCTTAATATGTAACTTGCTGTGACCTCCCAGAGACCCACTAAAGGAGGTGGAATCATCTTCCATCCCGGTCTCAAGGAGCTCTCAGAGCAGCACCAGTTATGTTCTTCAGTTCTCTCTCAAGGGGCAGTGGAGCAAGCTATGCGAATTAAACCCAGACAATTAGAGAACAAAGAACACCCCCCCCACCCTGCCCAATAAACAGATTTTTTTGTTGTTGAAGAATTTAATTCAGTGTAGTTCTAGCTACAAAATGGAACTTCCCCTAGCGTTTTGGCTGAGTTGCGTTTTTTTTAAGAAATTTATTTATTTGTTTGTTTGTCTGTTTATATATTTATTTATTTTTGGCTGTGTTGGGTCTTCGTTGCTGCGTGCAGGCTTCCTCTAGTTGCGTCGAGCGGGAGCTACTCTTCGTTGCAGTGCGCGGGCTTCTCGTTGCGGTGGCTTCTCTTGCTGCGGAGCACGGGCTCTAGGCGCGTGGGCTTCAGTAGTTGTGGCTTGCGGGCTGTAGAGCGCAGGCTCAGTAGTTGTGGCGCACGGGCTTAGTTGCTCAGTGTCGTGTGGGATCTTCCCGGACCAGGGCTTGAACTTGTGTCCCCTACATTGGCAGGTGGATTCTTAACTACTGTGCCACCAGGGAAGCCCTTGGCTGAGTTTTGGGTATAAGTTTTAGGGCGTTAAATGTTCAAAGAAATCAAATATAAAAAATTACAGTGAGGACTTCCCTGGTGGCACAGTGGTTAAGAATCCACCTGCCGATGCAGGAGACACAGGTTCCAGCCCTGGTCCGGGAAGATCCCACATGCCACAGGGCAACTAAGCCTATGCGCCACAACCACCGAGCCTGTGCTCTAGAGTCCGTGAGCCACAGCTACTGAAGCCCGTGTGCCTAGAGCCCATGCTCTGCAACAAGAGAAGCCACCGCAGTGAGAAGCCCACGCACCACAACGAAGAGTAGCCCCCGCTCACCGCAACTAGAGAAAGCCTGCACGCGGCAATGAAGACGCAACCCAGCCAAAAATAAATGAATTAATTAAAAAAGATTACGGTGAGGTTTATGTTTAGGATTAGGGTCAAGGCACCGCTCAAAGTCACAGAATCCACAGTGCTGTTTGTGACAGTAACTCAGGGCTGTTCTTCCGGATTCCAAAGTTGAATTTCAAATGTAATGCTAATCCCTTCAGTTTGTACTCCACCAGCGGTGAGGTCTGGCAGAATACAACATGTATCGGTGACTTGACACCAAGCTAAGCATCCTTGGGACTCCAGGCACTGAAACTCACGGGCATCACCAGGGCCATAAAGAGATGATGGATGAAGGGAACGATAGCTACTAACAGATGGTGGGTATGAGAGGCAACTCGATGATGTTAATCGATTGCAAAGTAGAAGAAAGGACATTAAATATGAATGCAGGGAACAAACTAATTATACAAAAGTCCTGGGTGCAGGGCACGCTTCTCACCTTCCAGACAGAACACTACCTACTAGGTGTCACCGAGCCCTTCTGCACTTCCCTTTTTTCAATATTTATTTATTTATCTTTCTTTTAAAATTTTTTGGCTGTGTCGGGTCTTAGTTTCAGTACCCGGGATCTTTGTTGAGGCATGCAAGATCTGTTGTTGCAGCGCACAGGCTCTTTGTTGTGGCGTGCAGGCTCCAGAGCGTGTGGGCTCTGTAGTTTGCGGCTCGCGGGCTCTCGTTGAGGCACGAGAGCTCAGTAGTTGTGGCTCGCAGGCTTAGTTGCCCCGCGGCATGTGGGGTCTTAGTTCCCCGATCAGGGATCGAACTTGCATCCCCTGCATTGGAAGGCAGATTCTTTACTACTGAGCCACCAGGGAAGTCCTCTCTCATGCTTCCTTAATTAATCCCCGGCAGCGCTGAGAAGTTCTAATACTTTTCCCATTTAAAACTGTCTGCAGATGTCCTTATTCTGGCTCCAAATGTGGTGTCAATGTCACCCCAACCATCACCTCTTGATGGACAATATCGTGGCCAGCTCGCCACACCACCCCTGCTCAGGATGCTCTTAGACTCTTATCATTGAGGGCCTTACCCCTTCCTGTCCATCAGCCACAAAGGCCGCTCACATCTCTCTCTCCCTTTTCCTTCCCATTTCCCTTGTCCTCTACTAGCCAGGCCTTTGTGTAGCTTAGCTGGACTCTCGCCTTGTCCCCTGCGGGTGGCTCTGTGCCCCGGCGTCTCTCCTCTCCTGTTGACAAGTTGCTCCCCACTGCCTTCCAGACTCAACCACATTCCCCAGCCTGGCATCCCAAGCCCTCCTCCTTCCAGCCCAGCCCTCAACCTCACTTCCCTGACAGTCCTTCAGACACTCTCTTGTCCGGCCTTACCGCTTTTTTTTCAAACCATTTTTTATTATGAGATAGAACATAAAAATCCCACTTGGGGTGTGGAAAGCAACAAAAGAACATCACTCGTACCCTAGCAATGTGAAAAGACAGATAATCTACAAAATTACCTTTTCTTGAGCCCACCAGAGAGCTAAGGTCACAAGCAAACCCGGTAAACTAAATTCCAACACTGACAAACCCCTTCAAAGAGATGGAGTACACATGAACCTGTTTGCCTTTGGCAGAGCCTGGATGGAAGAGGTTGCTGTGGGCCTCTATAAAATACAGCACAAAACTGTAAAAGTGCATGGAACGGACCTGCAGAGCTTAGTGACTCACTGTAGGATAAACACCTGTATAATCACCAACTAGTTCAACAGGCAGGTCACAGTGCTCCCTCCCCTCCTAAGAAGAGTTAACTGCTGGTCATTATGGTAAAAAGTTCCTTGCTTTTCTTTATCCTTTTACCACTAAATCTGAGTCTCTAATCACCACAGTTCAGTTTGCCTTTTTTAAAACTTTATAAAATGAAATCCTACAGTGGATCATCTTCAGCAGCTGGCTTCCCTCATTCAGCATTGTGTGGGTGAGATTCTACCATGTTGCCTATTTGCCACAATTTAGGCCCATGCATCTTTCCTGCTGATTCCTCCCACCTAGAATATCTATCCCCCGCTGTCCCACTCACTCTCTATATCCACCTGCCAAATTATTATCCATTCTTAGAATTCAATACAAATCCCCCTTCCTCCTCCAAGAAGCCCGCCCCCCACATAACCCCACAGAGAAGCTGTCACGCCTGCCTGTAACTCCTCCAACACTTTGACCTTCTGTTCCAGCTCCTGCGCCACGGTTTCTTGTGCCGCTCTTTCAACCTGCTGTAGAGTGTGTCCCCAAAACCAACAGCTGGACCCTTTTACTTTCGTGGAATGCCGCAGAGTGCTTAGCACTCAGCCAGAAATACGGTAGATGTCCAGTGAATTCAATAACTGGATGGATCTACTAAGCAAACTCTGCCTGTGTAAAACAGAAGTGTCACGGACTCATTGGGCCAGAGCCTGGCAGTGCCTGGAAGCTGTTCTTATTATGTGATTGTCTCGAATGGTCCTGTAGATAAACGAGCTTCAGGAACTAGACGCAAGGCTGCGGTTTGTTCTGGGAGCAGCTCTGGGGAATCAATCCCCCCTTAAACTGTTTCCATTGTATCTGTCTCTAAAGAAGTGACGTGAGAACATCATCTGGCTCTTTGACCTTCCTTGTTATTTGGATTCGGGGTAAACAGTAGTTTCCTTTCTGGCTCTCTGGGATTAAACAAGTTGGTAAATTATTTCAGGTTGAAGGAAAACAGAGCAACATCTCTGACACTGCATTTTGAGAAGTGGAAACAGGGGAGATGAGTTCGGTGCATCTTTGATGACCCATGGCAGAGAAAGGAGTGGGTGAGAAGCTTTAGAAAACCTGCCTCTCTGCTCTGAAAATGGGTGTGGAGGTGGACCGTGAGAGGCGTAGAAGCTGAACAGAAGCCCAAACCCCCGTTTGGTCCCCTGACAGTGGCCGTGAGGACCGGGTCTGTCTCATGGGGCTGGAGCAGAGTCCTCCAGGGGCCCCGTTGCCTAGTAGCGATGCTCTGCTTGGGACTTGCGTCCTTTATCTCTGTTCTTATGTGCCCTGCCTGGAGTCTGGAAGCTGGAAAAACATCTGTAAACTAGGTGGGGGAGGAGGAACAACTTAACTCCGTCAAAAAGCTGAGCACTTTGCAGCAACATGGATGGACCTAGAGATGATCATACTGAGTGAAGTAAGTCAGACAGAGAAAGACAAATATCATATGATGTGGCTTATCTGTAGAATCTTAAAAAAAAGATACAAATGAACTTTATTTACAAAGCAGAAAAAGACTCACAAACATAGAAAACAAACTTCTGGTTACCAAAGGGGAAAGGGGGAAGGGAGGATAAAGTAGGAGTTTGGGATTAAAATATGCACACTTACTATATATAAAATAGATGACCAGCAAGGGCCTACTGTATAGCACAGGGAAACTATATTTAATATCTTATAATAACCTCTAATGGAAAATAATCTCAATATATATATATACGTTTAACTGAATCACTTTGCTGTACCTCTGAAACTAACACAACACTGTAAATCAACTATATTTCAATAAAAAATTTTTTTTAAAAGCTGAGAAAAACAAAAGAACAATTATTATGACCAGACTATTAACAGTGGTTACTGGCGGCAGATGGGCTTATGGTGGGGAACTGAAGAGGGTGTCTTTCTGTATTGCATCTTTCTGAATTGCTTGAAGTTTTTTAATAGCAATGAAGGTATTTGATAAAGGAAACCCAGGAACAATGTACAGGTATAATATTGGTTTCTTAGCAAGCGTGAAGACACCCCCAGGCTCTCCCACTGCCCTGTTCACTGTCGTGTACACACCGTGGCCAAGCACCCACTGCCTTCACCCCACCAGTGGCTTCCCCCCTTGCTGCCTGTTCCCCCGTCCCCTCCCCTCTCTGCAGTCCTCTGCAAGAAACTCTTGGCTTGCCAGGCCTGTAAGACATCTCTCTTATCCTACCAAAACCCACCCACACAGTATTCCACTCCATCAGCTGAGTAGCCTGCCTCAGTTGGCTGTCATGTTTGACAGATGACTTCACGAGAAAGTAGTAATGACTGGGCTAATGCCCATATTTCCTGCACCATGAAACAGGTTTTAAGAGTTACATGCCTGTTTCACCATTTTTTCTAATGGTCCCACTACTTGGAATATATTCCAAAGCAGTCACCCAAAGAGGGTGGAGTGGATACTGCTGGTTCCTCACCCAGACCCCTCCACAGTGCCAGAGCCCCATCCCCACGCCTGCTGGGAGGTTCTGACCACTGACCCCTTCCCCAGAGCCGACTTGCAGGGGAGGTTACGCACCCTCCTCCACCACCCAGGGCAGCCCGCAGCCCATGACTGACTGGAGTTCTTTTGCCTTGACGGGGGATCAACTCTGTGATGCAGCTCATGCTCTAGAGCTCCCCGTGGGATCGGGTGGAAGCCGAGTCCAGCAGAGACCCCATCTTTGCTCAGCCCCTTCCCCCTCAGCAACTCATCCTGCACCTCTCGCTCCTGTGCTCAGATCCGCCCTCAAGAAATCACAGGCCCCAGCATCCCATCTCAGGCTCTGCTTTGGGGGAACCTGATCTGAGACACAGGGAAAAGTTTTGCTCATGGAAAAGATTCATTACAGAGTTATAGAGATAATCAGAGATAAACTAGGCAGATGCTGATCAGAGAGACCACCTTGAGGGGGTGGCACTGGAATAGGCGGCTGTTTCTTTTCACCATGAGCTTTTTGTTCTCTTTAGTTCATTATCATGTGCTTGCATTACTGTGATTAAAATATTTTAAATTTAAAACAAAATAAACATCCATTTGACCTCCAAATGAAGCCATGGTCCTGCATTTGATGATCATCTGGATCTCATTTTTTTAATACATCTTTACTGGAGTATAATTGCTTCACAATGCTGTGTTAGTTTCTGTTGTACAACAAAGTGAATCAGCCATATGCATACATATAGCCCCATAGCCCCTCCCTCTATCCCACCCCTCTAGGTCATGGCAAGGCACTGAGCTGATCTCCCTGTGCTACGTGGCTGCTTCCCACTAGCTATCTATTTTACATTTGGTAGTGTATATGTGTCCATGCCA
>RJWK010029270.1:0-25347 GCA_004363435.1 Platanista minor | reverse complement strand
ACTTTTTTTTTTTTTACATCTTTATTGGAGTATAATTGCTTTACAATGGTGTTAGTTTCTGCTTTATAACAAAGTGAATCAATTACACATATACATATGTTCCCACATCTCCTTTTAATAACTTTAAACTCTTGTTAATTTCTAAATAAATGTTCATCAGGATTCAGAACCTCAATGGTGAATATTTGTTTACCAGACCAATTGGCACATACATAAGGTCCTCTTTCCATCCATCTGGACCCTTCCCACTGTCCCAGTTTGGCACAGGTGGCTCCAGAGCAGGACTGAATTAGCTGAAAGTGATGATAAAGACTGCTCATGGCGATAGGTCTTCTGACTGTCCTGTCTGATGGATTTCTGCACAGCATTCTTAGGCTAGTTATGATCAAACTCTGAGAGGGAAATTTCAAGATATAAGCAAAGGAGCTTGGAGAATAACAGGGTTTGGGGGTGTGAATACAAACCATCCAAGATGCTATTTCTGAGGCCAGAAGATGCCTGCTTCTCCCTGTACAAATAGTGAACACGTCATCACGGCCCTTCTCCACAGGGCAGCACTCACCCCACCCTCGCTGGTGGCAGCCTCTGTGGGTCACTTGTCCTCCTTTGGGCTTCAGCTCGCTCGTTTGTACAATGAAGCTCAGGGGACAAAGAACCCTGGGGGGTGTCCCAGCACCATGTTTCTTTATCACAAATGAAATTTTTTTTTCCCCCTGTGGAATGTAGTTCAAGCGCAAGCCATTTAAATGTACTCTCTGCTCGAGCAGTGGAGTTTTTAACTGAAGCCTGTGGAGTTTTTTACTCACTTCAGCTCGCACAAAAGTTGAAACTTCAGCATGTCTTGGTGACAAGTGCACTGAAAATATTTTTAAAAGCATTTATGTCAACTTCCGTCTTTCTACGGCCCAGGGACCTATCTTGAATTATGATGTTGACCTTGAATTGTAAACACCAGAAGTGTGAACACACATGTCCGGTTACATAAGAGGTGGATAATCTTATTAAATAAGTAAGTTCAATTAAAAACCCCAAGCACGATCCATAGACACTCCTATCAGCACTTTGATATTGATATGATGACTTAGTTTTGTGGCACCAGCACCGGTAAGCAGGGGATCTTGGTAATAAACCCGATTTCTCTTTGACTGAGTCTTGGTCCATAGATGGCCCGCCTCAGTTGTCCTCAAGGTCAACTATGTGATGGCTGAGTTACAGAAATACAACAATGTAATTCATGACAACACCCACTCCCTGGGCTGGGCGTCCTCCCCTTGAGGGCACATAGCTGTGGTCACCTCATCCCCAGCAAGCACACTCCCGAAGAGGCTGTCTGGCCTCTGGCCTCCTGCCCCCTCCATTCCAGTGGCCCCAGGGATGCCCATTCTAAGCCAGAAGCTTCTCTGGAAAAACACAGGTTAAACCAAAGCCAGCTGCTCTGTGGGCAGTGACCTGATTCAACAGGAGAACCAACAGCAAGGTCTAGCAGGAGCCAGTGGTGAGCACAGAGCCATCCATGGCCTCCGTTCTTTCTTTGCCGCTTATAACTCTCCCTGCCTTAATTTTGTTCTGTGTTCATAGGGTCCTGTTGTAAAGAAGGAAAGAGGGTCTAAAAAGAAAAGAATATGTTTATTTTAATATCAGCCCAGAAAACTCTTGGGAATGAGCCAGTGCTCGTTAGGGGGAAAGGTGTATTTCCCGGTGAAGGAATGACTACAGTTCCAAGCTCAGGTCTCCTTCTGAGCCTTCACGTGTGGGCTGCCGGTCAGCAGAGCCTGGGGCACCCTACACCCTTACCTGCAGCACCACAGGGCCGGGACCAAGACGACGCAATGGCGTGATAGGCAGTGTGGCAGAGGGACACGTCAGATCCTTGACAAAAAGCGATCCTTAAGATGGAATAAGTAAACCCCCCAGACCCTCTAACTTCAGATACTTGGCTGAGCTCACCGAGAAGTTCATTTCTTCTCCCCCATTGGGTGGCCCCTTTGAGGATTTCAGTGGTCGTGTCTAGAATGGATCCCTCTCAATATTCCAATTCCAGAGCAACCTCACTTAAGAAAAGAAGCCAGACCAGACTATCCAAACTGATCAAGCAGGCATGAACGAAGCCACAAACAATGGTTTCTTTACAATTATGATAGGACGATGGGACACCCACAATGTCACCAGCCCTGAGCATCATCGAGGTACAAACCCTGCCTCCTCGCTTGGGACATCACCACCTTGCCACAAGCCTGGGCTGACCCTCCCAAGTGAGTATCAGCCTTGTTTCCTTTTTGCCTCCCAGAGTGAATGGGCACAGCCAAGGCCATGTGGATCCCATGGGGGTAAAAATTGCTTCCCCTCCTATGGAGAGATTCAATATCAAGTCAGTATCACGAGTAAAAGCTGCTGCACTAGGGGATTTTTTTTTTTTTTTTTTTTTTTTTGCGGTAAGCCGGCCTCTCACTGCTGTGGCCTCTCCCGCTGCGGAGCACAGGCTCCGGACGCGCAGGCTCAGCGTCCATGGCTCACGGGCCCAGCCACTCCGCGGCATATGGCATCTTCCCGGACCGGTGCACGAGCCCGTGTCCCCTGCATTGGCAAGGGGACTCTCAGCCACTGCGCCACTAGGGAAGGCCTGCACTGGGGGATTTTAAATCAGAGAAACAAAATCCAAATCTCCCCAGGTGGAGCTCAATTAATAACTTCCAGACCCGAGTCCATTTTTTGATAATGCTGCTGATAATCCCAGGCAAACACCTAGCAGAAAAAAAAGTGCACCTATAAAGATTGGGTTTTCAACAAGATTATTCCCAGCACGGGGAAGTGAAATAACTGATAGAAAGTGGATTTGAACTGTCACAACCCAGCCCCCCAGGCCTGGATAGCCCTTTAAAGACATAAGGCTCTGTAGCAAATGCAGGAGGCTTTTGACACCTAAGAGAGAGTTTAACAATAGTTTGTGACAGATAAGTTTGAATGTGCAGAATTGGAAAAGGTAACATTTCTCCACTGTTTCTTTAATGATAGCTTTGAAAGAGGAGGTTGTCAGTTCCACCCTCATTCAGGAAACTGTCTTGTGATGTCTCTGTTTGTTACAACTGTCTCCATATTGTCAGGGAGGTTCCCAATTTCCCAGACTTGCAGTAGGTCTCAGGCTGGGGCAAAACCTTTGGTCAGTGCGGTTCTCCAAAAGTTGGCAAGGTGGACAGGCCATCCACTCAGACTCTTGTAGCCCACCTCTTGCCTTTGACAAGAAGCCCCATCAGCACAAGTGCCACGGCGTGCCCGTAGCACGGGCCCCCTGGGAACCAAGCACCAATGTCTGTCGTGGTCATCACTGAACAAGAACTGCTTGCGCCACTGATGTTTTCATCGCCTGTTGTCTGCAAAGGGATAAGTTCGGGGAACATACGGACCCACTTCCCATAAAGGCCCTGCTCAGGAAAGCTTCCAAAAGGTCCACGTAAATACATCCCCCTCAGCCGGTAGAACTTAACCTCATGTCTGCCCCACCAGGGTGTGAGCTCGACTCCATGACTTGATTCCAAAAGACAGATTGTGGAAAGAGGAGAGAATAATGTTATGGTGGAGAAATCTGGCAGACTTCACTCCAAATGGTCAAGGTTGTCTTGCCCGGGGATGTCATGTCCATATCAGGTGTCCCTGATGTGATGCACTACAGGGGACTTTCACCTTTCTGGTATGCTTTCCCAAAACATCCCCAGTATCAACATGAGAAAAAAAACCTCGAAGAAGCTAGATTGAGGGACGTTCTACAAAATACCCAACGAGCACTCCTCAAAACTGTCAAGGTCATCACAAACAACAAGAAAAGACTGAGAAACCACCACATCCCAGAGGAGTCTGGGGAGACGCCATAGCTAAATGCAGTGTGCAGCCCTGATTGGGATCTCGAGAAAGGGCAGGACTGGGGAAACCGGAGAAATCCAGAGTCTGAGGTCTGGTTAGTAGTGATGCAGCAGTGTTAACCTTAGCGCTGGCAGGTGCACCATGGTCATGTAGGATGCTGACATCCAGGCACTCTGGGTGAAGGGTGTATGGGAATATGGGGCTGAGACCAAGCATAGCCGAGCAAGGCACCTGGGTGCAAAGTTAGGGAGGGACCCCCTCTGGGGGGTCTTACATGTACCAGCCACGTGCAACCCCGTGTGGAAACTCTCTGTGCTATATTTGCAGCTTTTCTATAAACCTAAAATCATTCCAAAATAAAAAGCTTATGAAAGAAAAAAGCTCTGGTTGGAATCTTACAATATCCTTATTAGGATATGGAACAGAAATCTTCCTGGCAAGGAAGAGGGACCATGCAGGGTCTGCTCCGCTCCAAGCCTGTGAGTGTAGGACTCAGCCTATTACACCTGCCGTGCAGGTACACACAGACAGTGACATTAGGCAGTCCCAGCGATGGATAATAATCCAGCAGGGGCTCCCCAGGTAGGTACCCGTGTTTAGCAATACCCAAAGGGACACCTTGGCTCGGAGCTTCACAAACCCAAAGGAGCCGTTGACTGTGGGAAGTGTATTAAAGGACTCCACTTACAGCTCATGACTGACCGGGCATGACATGTTGTGGATTCTGGTAAGAATCCTCAAAGAATTAACTACAGCCCCAAATCAGGATGGACATCTCAGCCTTCTCTTAGGTGCCACAAGAAGGAGCCACATAATGCTACAAGTATCTCTCCCACCTTCCTAGCTCTGTGGTCCCTCTCAGCAGGGGACGTTTCATGGGCTGTGTCCTTGTTAGGTTGCAGCCAGGCATGGGGCAGGAGGGAGGGAAGTGGGGAGGAGAATCACCTCCTACTTGAATCGAGAGCTTAAAACATGTTCTCCCATTTGTGTAGTGCTGCATAACTTGCAGTGTAATGCCACAAAACACACACTCGTGGAACACAGAGGCCAGTTCTTCCCCCTCCACTGCCCAGCAGCAGGGGAGGACCGAGGGGAACTGACCCAGCCCTGGAAGCTGCCAGTGTTGATGTGGATGTGGCTACAACAATGAACAAATAAACAGTTCTTAAACTGACAAGGTGAAAAGCATGTAGGATTGGGGAATGTTGCCAGAGGGAGAGCTGAATGTCAGTGAGGAGAAAGAACACTGAATAAAGCCAAAATACGTTTTAAGGAAACCCTGAAAATGCCTTCTGTATAACATTAGCTCCCTCTGCTAGAACTGCCAATTTTTAGTTTTCTCACTATTTTTATTTTCTTGAGAACTGATCATTTTTATAAATAACTTTCTAAATGTCAAACTAACTGTTGTATAATTTCTCTCTCCTTCTTATCCTGAATAACTTAATCCTTGCTTAATTATCTTGGGCTTGACTAAAGGGGGGCCGTCATCAATGGCTCGAAAGTGGTCCTCTCTTTGATGTCTTGTTGGCTTTGGTCATTCAACAGTCACAGCCCACAACCAAGGTCAGGTAACACAGATTGAAGCCACCAAGGAGCCACTGGCCAGGGGCCACGGGAGCGCTTCCCCTATAGCCACAGTGAGACTGTGACTCTGTTCCTCAAGGAGCAGAGGCCACTCTCATACATCTGCCCAATCCAGGGTACCGTGGACATTTGTCCACTTGGATGTTCTGGTCTCCTGTTTTGGAGCTGCAGAACCAGCCTGTGGCCAGGATGAAGTCCAAGAGACTTAACTTAACCTAGAAGGTTGTTCTGCAAGGGCATGCCTCCAGCATCAGCATCACCTGGGAACGCGTTAAAGCTGCATTGGCTGAATCAGGAACTCAGGGTGGGAGGGAGACAGTGACCTGTGAGTTAACATACCCTCAGGGCCACTTGGACGCACCTTCACAGGTGAGGACGCCTGGTCTGCAACCCTGGTTACCTGGTTCTCAAACCTGGCTGTACATGAAAAAAAAAAAAAAAAGCTGATGTCTCTACGGAGCCTATGATTCATTAACATGACGTGTGGCATGGACAAAGGTTTTCAAAACTCCTCAGGTGATTCTGATGGGCAGCAAAGTTGGAGGACTGCTGGTCAGGAACAACCCAGAAACTCTGAACCCAGGTCCTGCCCCAACTCGTGCACCGAGGGAATCCTGCAGTGTCTTTTAGGTCCAAAATACTCATTTTTCTCCAAAGATTGTTCTAGAACAGGGCTCACTATTCTCCTGCACATTAGAATCATCAGAGGAGGTTCCAGAGATTTTCATTTGTTTTTAAATTATTATTTCTCAGGTCATTCTCTTGTGCAACCAGGGTTAAGAATCAAGGGTTAAGGACACATCCCCCATTCTCATCTGGGTAGGAATTCTCCTTTCCGAACCAGACTTTGAATTATCTCAGAAATGGGCTTGGGTGGTGTGATACTGTGTTTTTTTTAATAAGAAATAGATTCTTGGTCTCTCCCTGGTTCTGGCACAGAGCTCCTAAAACCCTTGGAAGTTCTTGTGTCTCTTGTTATGTTAATGATGTGACTTTGGAAAGCACCTGAGGAGGAGGGCTGGTTACCAGGGGACCCAACCTTGTGTTTCAGATGATGAAACACCCCTGATCCCTGGGGAGTGGAGAGGGGCTGGAGACTGAATGATTCAATCAACCATGCCTATGTAGCGAAGCCTCCATTAAAAAACCCAAAAGGACGGGGCTGGGAGAGCTTCTGCATTGGTGAACAGGTGAAAATTCAGGGAGAGTGGTGCTCAGGGGCCTGAACACTCCCTTCCCCTTCCCCACGCCTTGTCCTGTGCATCTCTGCCATCTGGCTCTTCCTGAGTTATAATCTTTTATAATAAACCGGTAATCTAGTAAGTAAAATGTTTCTCTGAGTTCTGTGAGCCATTCCAGCAAATTAATCAAACCCAAGGAAGTGGGGATCAGTGGAACCTCCGATCTATAACCAGTAGGTCAGAAGCACAGGTGACCTGGCGTTCGAACTGGCGGAGTGGCAGCGGTGGGCGTCGGTCTTAGGACTGAGCCCTTAACCTGTGGGATCTGGCACTATCTCCAGGTAGATGATGTTAGAATGGAGTTGACTTGCAGGACCCCCAGCTGGTGACACAGAATAGCTTCATGGGGCGGGGAGCCCCACACATTCCAACTAGAGTCAGAATAGCCAGGTGGGAACTCCCGCCAGAGCACGATGGATTAAAAGTGCCGTTTGATTCCTTCGGGTCCATTGAGTTTGAGGTGATTTGGTCTTAGTCACTCACAAACCACCCCTCCTGAGTGACATGTTAGATGAGCCTTGGGTTCCTGCACCTACCGTGAGACCTGGGATCACAGAACATCAGAGACTCCTGAGAAACGCCTTCCCAGGTCTCCCTCTTGGGCTGTCTCTCAGGCAAAGCCCTTTCATTCACGGCACCCTCGCTTCTGTAGAGAGACAAGAAAGATTAATATCTTCCCCCTGAACGACCCCTGCTTGTATTCAGGGGCATCCTTAATTAGGGCAATTTTATTAAAATCTTTTAAATAAATAATCCCAAATTTCATTTTAACATAACCAGTTTCAATGTAATTGAAGTGCCCTGGTAGATGTGAATCACCCGGAGGAACTCAAGGTCTCCATTTAAATTTCTAAAACAAGTGTGCAAATTCTTACTTAAAAGCATCTTAATTCAACTGTCACTTCCTCCAGGAAGCCCTCTCTGACCACCCCCAAAGTAGACAAAGCCCCTGGTCAAGGGCTCCCCGACTCTGTAGACCTTTCTCTCTGTCACTCAGCATCTGTAGCCGTTGATCCCCAGGTAACTGATTCCCCTCTGCCTGCTAAGGACATGGCCAGCTGGGTGGCCCTCTCTTGCATCTGTGGGGTTTGGCCCAGTGGCTGGCACAGTCGTCAAAGAAAAAGAGAATTCTTCCTTCTAGTCCAAAGAGCGTGTGTCCCTTCTCCTACCTTGCAGCCTCCTCCAAATAGGCGAGATGCATTGCACATGAAATCAAGAGAGACACGGGAAGTTCATCACCGACAGGGAAGCAGAAAACCAAGGGGCAGGAGGGATGCTGCCACTTCAGGAGGGCCAGCTGCACAGCCGGGCAGGGCCGCTCGGTTTCGTTCATTCCATCTTGGGTCTTATTGATCAAACACGAAGCAGGGGACGTGCCATAATTTGGCAGGTAGAGAGCCCCAAACAAGACATTAATAAATGCTAACACGGGCTTCCCTGGTGGCGCAGTGGTTGAGAGTCCGCCTGCCGATGCAGGGGACGCGGGTTCGTGCCCCGGTCCGGAATATCCCACATGCCGCCGCGGAGCGGCTGGGCCCGTGAGCCGTGGCCGCTGGGCCTGCGCGTCCGGAGCCTGTGCTCCGCAGCGGGAGAGGCCACAACAGTGAGAGGCCTGCGTACCGCCAAAAAAAATAAATACATAAATAAATAAATAAATAAATGCTAACGGGGGAGGGGGACGCTGAAAAGAACAGACATTATTCAAAGCTGGGGCTCCTTCTCCTGATTCCCTGTGATTGATTGTATCTTGGAAATTTCTGGACAGAATTATACTCTTAGCATTTGTCCTTGACTGAATTGTGTCCTCCAAAATGCATAGGTTGAAGCCCTAACCCCCAATGTGACTGTATTTGGAGGTGGGGCCTTTAAGGAGGTGGTGAAGATTAAATGAGGTCATAAGGGTGCGGTCCTAATCCAGGGGTGTCCTTAGTAGAAGAAAAGAGACACCAGAGTTCCCTCTCTCTCTCTCTCTCTCTCTCTCACTCTGAGCACACACAGAAAAGGCCACACGAGGACACAGCAAAAAGGCATCATCTGCAAGCTGAAGAAAGAGATCTCACCAGAACCCAACCTTGACCTCAGACTTCCAGCCTCCAGAACTACGAGAAAATAAGTTTCTGTTGTTTCAGCTGCCCTGTGTTTTTTTTGTTATGGCAGCCCTAGCAAACTAATATGGGATTATTCCTTTCTGCTTTATCAAGAACTCTGTATTTGATTTCATCATATAAACATGGGAAAATAAACAAGATGATTGACTCTGGAAGGTGGAACTGTTCAGAGGTGAAATGGGTGCTTGGTTTCCTCAATACTCCAGCATGAGGCATTTTCTATCAGCGGCTCAGAGTCGGCCTTAAGTCTTCTGTCCTTGCAAAATCCTTTACCCTTTTCCTATGAGCCAGAGTTTTGCAACCAGGGGCAACGCTGTCCCCCAACAAGGTCACTTCGAAATGTCTGGAGACACTTCTGATTGGCACAGCTGAGGGAGGTTGCTACTGGCATCTAGTGGATAGGGGACCTGGACGCTGCTAAACGTCCTACAATACAGGACAGCACCCCGAAGAATGACCCCACCCCAAGGATGATCGTGCTGAGAAACCTGTCCCAATCACCCACAGATTCAGGTTCATAAGTTGTCACTATGTTTTCAGACTCCAGATTCATCCGACCAAACCAATCATTATTAGCCGAAGAATGTAAATAATTACATTATAGAGACCAAAAGAAAGTCATGTAAGAAAATAGAAAGCAAGGAAATAAGCAACCATCAACTTTCCAGTTGGCATTTATTAAACTTAAACAATGTCTTATCACATCATAGTGCAAATAACATATTAGGTACCAAATAAGACGAGCGTTCCTTTTTCGCTGACTTTGTCACCTTGGCATGTTTTCTGATGAGTCTCACATTAACGACAGTGGCAAGAGCCTATGTGACATTTGCCCTGTAAATCCAATGTCAGCCGACAGGGAGGCATGTAATTATACCCACAGGAGACTGAGCTTACTTTTCCAGCTTCACATGTTACAATTTAATAATATCTCATGTAATTATACATTGTTACAGCACGTGATGTCACAGACTCACTCAGAACTCTTCTTTTGGGGGGACTTTTCAGTGCCTAAGCTGCACCCAAAAGCTTTCCCAAGCTTCAAGATGTTCTAATCTTTTTATAGATCTAACTAATAAAAATAAAGAAATAGCAAGGCAGCTGCTGAAAAGGGTCTCTTTACATTGACTGTCTGTGCCCTCACTGGTGCTTGAGTGCCAGGGTGTTTATGGAAGTGATGCTTGTCTTGTACTGGCCATCATGTGGAAGGTACAATGGAAACAGCCCCTAACTTGGGTAGCATTCTGCCAAATCCGTGGACTGATCTCTGCTTTTGGGATGCCCCAACACCTGTTTGTGAGTTTCCTGGGGCTGTCGTAGCAAAGTACCAAAAACTGGAGGCTTAAACAGCAGAAATATATTGCTCACAGGGTTGGAGGTAAGAAGTCCTAGATCAAGGTGTGGACAGGGCCATGCTCCCTCTGAAGGCGCTAGCCTGTCCCAGGCTTCTCCCCAGGACTTGTAAATGGCCACCTTACCCTCTGAGCATTCCTGTCCCAGCATCCAAATTTCCCCTTTTTATGAGGACTCCAGTCATATTGGATTAGAGCTCACTCTAATGACCTCATGCTATGGGCAAAATGTTTGCCCCCAAATTCATATGTTGAAGCTTAAATCCCCAATGTGATGATATTAGGAGGTGGGGCCTTTGGAAGGTGATTAGGTCATGTGGATGGAGCCCTCACAAATGGGATACGTGCCCTTATAAGAAGAGGCTGGAGAGAGCCGCTTCCTCTCTCTGTGCCCTCTGCCGTGTGGGGATGCAGCAAGAAGGCAGCCATCTGCATGCAGGTCCTCAGCAGACACTGGATCTGGTCTTGGACCTCCCCCTGCAGCCTCCAGAACTGTGAGAAATAAACGGTTGTGGTCCACAGTATTCTGTTATAGCAGCTTGAGCTAAGACACCTCACATTAACTTAATTACCTCTCTAAAGACCCCGTCTCCAGATAAGCTCACATTCTGAGGTCCTGCTTGCATTCGTTTGTTCCTTGATAAACGTGCTGGGGGGACATGTTTTCTGAGGGCCAACAGAGCACTAGGCCTTGTGCAAAGTCCTTTGTACATGTTCTCAGAGTTGATCCCTCCACAAACCCAAGGGGGTGGGTTAAATTTATTCCCACGGTACAAAGTGGCCGAGAGGACACCTAAATGAGCTGATCCACTCACAGAGCTGGGTGTTGTAGAATCAAGACTCACAACCGCGTCTAACCAACTCTAAAGGCCGTGCCTTTCCCCAGTCCAACCTGCTGCTTCCAACTGCTTCTCTTTATTCTGGTAATTAAAATAAGGTAGCTTTAATTTAGCTCTTATAAGGATCTGAGAGCCCTCAGCGCCCCCTAGAGAAACCCAGAAGCCCCTTGTATGTCACTAACGTGTCACCTGGAGACTCACTTCCATGATTTTATATTTTCCACATAGGAGACAAGTCCAGCCTTTCAGCTTTGCAGTGATTTTTCTAAGTCTTGTTGTTAAGGTGTTGGAGAGCCTGCATCTGAGTATTTGCTTTCTGTTTTTTCTAAAGACAGAACTTCTTGCCTTTGAAGCAGGAAGCAGTTGTGCACAACTCCAGGGGGTAAGTTCATACTGTGATGCCAGTGAGGAAAGCTCCCAGGGCAGTAGGCATCATCACACGGACCTCAGATGGATGGGGCCCTCAGGGCCAGGACTTTGAAGAACGTGCCTGAGGTCAGGATTCCGGGGGACGTCATCGCTCCTTCCTTCCTTGGTTTCCACTCTCACCTGCCCCGTCCCCACTTCCCAGTCCAGCCAAAACACAACTCGACTCGGAAGACAGACTGTGTACTTAGCCCCGCAAACCAAGACATTCGCCTTCTGCCGAGTTATGTCCATGACATGATACCATATGAACGAATGGAAAATCACCATCCTGGGAGTTCAATGTATTTCATGGGGCAGTGGTAGCAGGTGGAGGGCTTCTGATGGTCAGCAAGCTCATATGACTAAGGCCCCCTCTTGGGCCCCCAAGATTCTGCTCACCATCAACACCACCTCCTTCTTACTCTTTCATTCATTGTTTGCCATCTTCCATCCACTGCTATTTTATTTTTTCTCACCTTCTGTTATGGGTTGAATTGTGCCCCCCCCCAAAAGTCCTAACCCCTGCTACTTGTGAATGTGCCCTTATTTGTGAATAGGCTTCTTTATAGATGTAATCGGATTAAGAAGATGCCCTTAGGGCAAGTCTAACCCAAAGAGTAGTGTCCTTAGAAGAGGAGACGCCATGTGAAGACACAGACACACAGGGAGGTCACCCTGCGGTCACAGAGGCAGCTGGAGTGACACAGCCCCAAACCCAGGAGCACCAAGGACCACCAGCGCCACCGGAAGCCAGGAGGGAGCAAGGAAGGACTTACCTAGAGTTTCAGAGGGAACTCAGCCCTGCCAACACCTTGATTTCATACGTCTGCCCTCCGGAACTGTGAGAGAGCAAATTTTCGTTGTTTTGAGCTGCCCAGTTTGTGGCGCTTTGTTACAGCAGCCCCAGGACCTAATCCTCCTTCTTTCAGCCAATCACCTCGCCTGTTATGAGTCCGCTGGGGTCCAGTGGGGAGGCACCGACCACTTAAATAAAATTCATCAGAGAACTTTTGCTAGTGGTAAGAAACTGAATTCATTGTAGACTAACACCAAAAGCAAAAACAAAAATAACACCTCCTTTGAAAATGAGTGACCTCCTAGTATTATGGGCAGGACACAATATTGCCACTGCTCCCTGCCCAGCTGTTTGGTCAGGAGCCGGGACTTGAGCTTGTGCTCGCGGTGGTGGAGTCTCTGAAGGGCACCTGGGACGGTGGTAGAGATCAGCCCCAGGCAGAAGGCTGCCCTGTCCTCGGTGGGAAACGGTCCATGGGCACTTTTCTTTTTTTTGCGGTACGCAGGCCTCTCACTGCTGTGGCCTCTCCCGCTGCGGAGCACAGGCTCCGGACCCGCAGGCTCAGCGGCCATGGCTCACGGGCCCAGCCGCTCCGCGGCATGTGGGATCCTCCCGGACCGGGGCACGAACCTGCGTCCCCGGCATCGGCAGGCGGACTCTCAACCACTGCGCCACCAGGGGAGCCCCATGGGCACTTTTATCACCAGCGGGCCGGCAGCCTCTCTCTCCTTCAGCCATCTTCCTGAGTTATTGCCAACCTGCCTGGCTCAACTTCTTCCATTAAGAAAAAGCACTCACCGGGGCGAGGTTTTGTGGGTCATGAAAATGAATATGGACTCAGACTTTGAGGGCTGAGGAGGGACAAAGAGAAGATCACATGGAAAACAGGGAAGCCCTTACTGTATCGTCACCTACAGCACTGCTTCTCCATCCCACCTCGGACCTCCCCACCTTCAGTGTGCCAGGAGGGACTAGTTCTGAGGACCACTTGTGTGTCTATCAGTCTTCTTAATAATGGCCATTAATTGCCCAACAGTTTCCATCTAGGACAAAACAGAGGAGGGAGGGAGTGCTGATTAATTCTTTTCCCAAGAAGCTTTTAAACAGCGACCCGAGGCTGCCATCTCTGCGTCCCCTCTTCTCGGCGGAATTCCCGACTCAGGTCCATGGTCCCCGGGACAACGGCGGGTAGCTCACTGCCCTGTCCCAGCCAGGGGCGTGAGTCCTGTGGGAGACACTCTACATCATCTAGGACGATTGTGTCTGACTCACCACCAACGCCTGGAGAATAGACCAGGAGTGACCCTCGGGTGACCCACCAGCATGAGCAGTTTATGTGATTGTTGTGTCGAGAGACACGAGACGTCCCTCTCTCAGAACCTGCCCTGTGCCCAGCTAGTTGCCTTTGGGGTTCCAGAGCCAGGGTACGGCCCTGGAGGAGAGCACTGTCTACTCGGGGCCACACTTGGTTCCAGCCACTCAACCACAACACTGGACATTTAAGTCACTGCTCAAGGCACAGAGGGTGATGGTTTCCTGCCTGTCTCACCAGGCCAGCAAGCCCAACCTGGCTACACGTGACACTGGGGGAGTTGTCAAATTACCCAGATCTAAGCCTTACCCAGGAGGTTCTATGTTATTGGCCCTGGAGGAGTGGGCATCAGATTTTCCCAAGACAGCCCCACATGCCCACCCAGGTGAGCCTGTGTGTAGCCAGGTTGAGATGGCTGAACTAGAATATTAACCCCTGAAGTTATGGTGTTGCAGTCTATACATTTCTTTTAATTATTGATATAAAAGCCTAGCCTAGTCTATCATATTTAACAAATGTTCCTTGAATGAATGAATGAATGAATGAATGAATGAACAAACGAGCAAACAAATGAATGAAGCCTTATGTACCTTTCTCAGGTTAAGAGGAAGAGTTTGTATGCGATCTGCCAATTCTGAGATGTAAAGACAACCGTTACTTTCCTGCTAAACTGTGATTCGCTAGAATTTGTTATTTGATGGGAAAAGGGCAATGCTCTATGAAAAGTGAATAACACATTTTTCACGCCTGCAAAATTACCTAACAGCAGACCTCGTTTCACCCAAATAAACCAAGAGTAATTTGACTTTGGAATAAGATTAAATATGGAGAGTTGCAGACATAAGCCACAACCAGGGAAATGGAAGCCAATGGAAATCGGTGAGTAAAATGGAGTTTCTAATAAACCATTTGTAAGTGTGACCATGGCAGTGAGCTGCCAGGGCCGTGCTGGAACTTATTTCTCATTCTTTGTACAGGAAAAACCTGGTTAAACGACATCTTACCTATCAAGCTTCAAACAAACAACATCTCATTAAATTCAGCTCTGCATCTTTAATTCCTCTGACCATTCCATGAAGAATTTGGGGCTCCTACATTGGTTGATATCACATAACTTATTCCTACTTTCTTTCATTACTTACACGTTTTCAAAATTATTTCTCCGTGTCTTGATTTTCTTTTTTGTTTGTTTGTTTTTTGATTTTTTGCGGTACGCGGGCCGCTCACTGTTGTGACCTCTCCCGTTGCGGAGCACAGGCTCCGGACGCGCAGGCTCAGCGGCCATGGCTCACGGGCCCAGCCGCTCCGCGGCATGTGGGATCTTCCCGGACCGGGGCACGAACCCGCGTCCCAGGCTTCGGCAGATGGACTCTCAACCACTGCGCCACCAGGGAAGCCCAACGTCTTGATTTGCTGAAGGATGTTTTCCTACTGTGTAAATGTTTGAGCCCAGAGGAATTAAAGATGCAGCAAATTCCCAGTACCAAGTATTTTCTTTAGGGGTGGTCATAGCCTCAAAATCACATGATTTTACCCAAATTTCTAATAATACAATTCAGTCACACAGTAGTTCTCCATGGAGTCTCTTTTCTGGGCTAAGTACCCATTCTTCTCTTGGCAAAGACAGGGTACCAAGGAGACGAAGGAAGTAGCTACAGATGTGGCATCTGGGGAGTGCTCCAGACTCGCTCTATTCCTGAAGTTCCATAACTAGAAACTCTGTCCTTTTAGATTAAAGCAGTATTCTCAACCAGGAGCAATCTTGCCCCCAGGGGACATTTTGTGAGGTCTGGAGACATTTCTAGTCCTCACACTGGAGTAGGGGTTGCTACCGGGATCTGGTGGGTGGAGACCAGGATACTGCCAAACATCCCAGGATACACAGGGTAGCTCCCATAACAAAGAACTGATTGGCCAAAAATGTTAACAATATCAAAGGAGAAAAACCCTGCATTGAATCAGTGAAGTTTTAGACATCTGAAATGAAAATGAAGCTAAAAAGGAGCATTAATGATGTCTTTTGGATCACTACGGGAGGGTTCACGGATATTTACTGAGTGGCTAATATGTGCTGGGAAAGTTGGAAAATTTATTGTATCTAATTTTATCGCAATCCTTCGGAGGTAGGTATTATCCTTACTTTATTGATGAGGAAATTTAAGTTTCACGGAAGTTAGATAACTTGCCCAAATTATGTAACTCTTATCATGATGCTCCAAAATCAACCCAACCATTTCACCAAAATGCCTCTACTTATAAAATCAAAAAGCTTCAACAAAGCATGAAAGATGAAAATCTAAGACTGAAAGAAGGATGGCTTCACATGGTTGTGAGTAAGTTTATGGAACTCAATACTCACAAAAGTCAGTAGCAGCATAAACACAGCCCCACAGACACTATATAAATTCATTAATAACATTTCTAATGGCATTCTCATGGGAAGATAGGATGTTTGGGGCACATTTCTGAAATTGACATCAGAAAGGACAATCACCTCTTTCCGGAAGCTACCTTGAGATGAGGCCACATCCGGCATCTCATAGTCAATAGTCAATTAACAATTGCGTGTCAAATTAGTCTGGGGCTTCCCTGGTGGCGCAGTGGTTGAGAGTCCGCCTGTCGATGCAGGGGACACGGGTTCGTGCCCCGGTCCGGGAAGATCCCACATGCCGCGGAGCGGCTGGGCCCGTGAGCCATGGCCGCTGAGCCTGTGCGTCCAGAGCCTGTGCTCTGCAACGGGAGAGGCCGCAGCAGTGGAAGGCCCGCGTACCCCCCAAAAAAAAAAAAATTAGTCTGAAATCCTTGATGTTCTGGTCAAAGACAAGATTCAGTGGAACGGGTCACAGAGTTTTACTTGACAATTTCTGTGTTTATAGGTTCTTAGCTGGAAGGAACGGAGAGAGAGGCAGGGAGTGGGGAGGAAGGAAGGAAAGAGAGAGGGAGGGAGGAAGGATGGGAGAGAAAGAAAGAAAATTAAACTGAGAGTGGATGAATACAACTTGGATAGTGAGCAGACAGGAGGTAGGTAAGTTGAGGAACACGTAAACATGTTTCAACTACCAGTTCAGAGAACTCCCCTTGAAGACAAGGTAATGTCTGCAAGCATATCAAGACCTTCTCTATTTACGTATTTTTTTCTAGTTTAACACTATTTTCATACCTCTATATTTTAATATTCGTCCCAAATCTAAATATTATAAAATGTCCCTATTTTACCACATCCAACAAATCCTAGACCTTTAACAAGGGAGTTCTCAGGTGTCTTCACGACCTCAGACTTGGTGACATTTGCAAATAGTCATGAGATGAATCACATTTTCCACTTTGCACGCAGACCGTTCTATGTCACAGACACAGCTTTTGCGTATTACTTTTAAAAATAGCTCACTCTGTTTCCTGGGCTGGCTCATCCTTCCCTTCTGCATTCCTCTGCAGAGGTTCCCAGGCTGGAGGGGCAGCAGGGCCGTGTGGGAGACTCCGGAGCACAGCCCAACCCAGCCTGGCCCTTTGCGGCCCTTGGCTCCAGGACCCCGCCATCAGCCAGAGGTCCAGGGCACTGCTTTGACTTCCACCTCTGAAGCCTTTCCATGAGGAACTGCCAATTAGTAGGAGCTTATCTCTGAAACCTGGGGTTGGACTAGATATGTTTTCAGGGCTCATCCATTGGCAGATGGGGGAGCAAGCAGCTCGTGGCCCAAGAAGCTGACTCTCCTCCCCCCACAGGTGCCAGCTGATCCTCCCCGACAGGTGCCAGCCTTAGCTTAGCAGGGTGACCCCTCTCCCTGCCTTCCTTCCCTTCAGAGCCCTTAAGGCCTGACCCTTCCTCTCCTCAACAACGGTGCAGGGGGACAGGGGAGAGAAGAAATTTTCTCTCTCTGGGTGCAGTTGTCCACTTTAGGGGCAAGGAGGCCGGAAGGTCCCCTCCGCTTCCACACCCCCCACTGAGGTCACAGCCTCCATCCGCGCAATCCCTGGGCGCCTTGTGCACACCTATGGGCACCGGGTGCTCTGCTGGGCATTGGGGGCTGCGGAGGAGAATGTGAGGTCGCAACTCACAGGCAGTCAGTTCATAACCCGCTTGGAGCAAAGAACGAGCAGAGCCATCAGTTAAAGTGATGTGCTTCTAAACAGCAGGGTGAAGGCAGTCCTGCGGTACTCAGCTCCCCCTGCTCTGCCCCTCTGTCCCAGATCCCACCTGCGTTGCACCCAGAGCCCCAGCACCACCTCCTGGGATGATGCCGGAGGAAGCTACGGTGGTCCCAGGGTGAGCCCTCCAGGGCTGGGGGTTAAGGGTGTGTGTCTGCCTGAGGGTTGTGAGGAAAGGCGCAGAATGAATGGCCTGGGAAGAATTCCACATTTCAGGTTTCGAGGACCACTGTACGGCAGTCTGGGCACATACTCACTGCACACAATTGTGTTTTAGGGACAAATAAAATGTGTGCTCTAGCAGACTTAAAAGGGAGCCTTGGTGGCACAGTGCTTCCCAGACTAGCTGAAGAAGAAGTTTGGAATTAGAAGCCATGGCCATGAAGAGCAGGCCAGGACTCTGTGCTGAAGAATCCCACCCCCTCCGTGCAGGGCACAATGGGGACTCATTGGGCCGACAGGCCTCTTTAAGGGTGCGGGCGTGGGTGTACTTGTTTACTAGGGCGGCCATGACAAAGTACCATGTTTTCACAGTCCTGGTGGCTAGAAATCCAAGATCAAGGTGTTGGCAGAGTTGATTTCTTCTGAGGCTCTCTCCTTGGCTTATGGATGGCCACGTTCTCCCAGTGTCTTCACGTGGTCATCCCTCTGTGCCTGGGATCTGTATCTTAATCTCCTCTTCTTACAAGGATACCAGTCATATTGGATAGGGGTCCACCCTAATAACCTCATTTTACTTTTATTACCTCTATAAAGGCCCTATCTCCAAATATAGTCACATTCTGAGGTATTAGAGGTTAGAACTTTAACATGTGAAGCAGGGGTGAGGGGCCCAATTCAGTCCGTAACAGGGGAAAATTGTGAATGGGTGTCTTGAGGCATTCATAGACTGCTCCTCACCCCCAACCCATGCTCAGGTTGACTAATTCAAATAACTGGTGCCCCAGGGGGTCACAGGTAACCGAGAAAGGTGAGCTGAAGGGTCTCCAGGAGCTGTGAGCCTCTGGGGCTGGGGGGATGGGGATCATTTTCAGGCACAGAGAACATAATCAGGGTGGGGTGGGGTGAGGGACAGGCCGAACCCAGTGCAGGGAGGAACTCTGTAGGAGTGAAGGGACAACGGGGCTGCAGGGTGGAAATAAGGGCTGGATCCCACCTGCTTCTCGTTAGCTCAGAACTGGCCCCGCTGCTTGGATGAAGCTGGTAGTTCACCATACACATCTGACATGAGTGAAATGACTGATAGCAACCAAAAAGGATCCACACCTCGAGTGGTTCCTCTACCTCTTGAACAATATATTCGCAAAAATGTTCTTCCCTGCAAGACAAGATTCTACATTCAAATTCCTCTATCCCGAACCCCAAACGTTGTTTATATAATGAGTCTGAAAATAAAAGAAAAATGTTAGAAGATGTTCTTCATGAATTCTGATAGGGATGTTATCCTTTCTGGAGGCATCCTAATTAGAAAGCTACACAATAAATCCCAATTCCAACAGAGTTATTCTCCTCTATCAGGTAGATGGTAATTGCTTTTAAATATATATATATATATATATATATATATATATATATATATATGTGCACAACTCGTGGCTTATCTGCTTAAGCTATCTGTTTGGGGGAAGTAATATCAAATCTTAAATTGCCTAATTTTTTATTCTGCAGAGTCTCACTCAGAATAAAATCTCTTTTCAAGAAAAATGTTGCTGCCTAGATGAAAAAGCAGCACTGAAAATATAGAATATTTTCTCAGAAAAGATGAGGTTGCAAAGTGATAGATTCAGAGGGGGGTCGTATAAGTGTTTGCTCCCCAGCTACTTGTGAATGCAAAGAGCAGCAATGAGGTTTTAGGCTCTTCAGCCACTCGGGCTCAGACACATTGGGCAGCTTGGGGTGGGGGTGGCCTCCAGGCTCATCCAGACCCCAGGAAGGGGGTGGGGGAGTTCCAGGCATTTTAGGAGTAATCCAGTGTTGATTACCCCCAGGATCATAGAGGACCATGACATTAGAAATGCTGCAGTGCCTGGATTTCTACCCAAGGACCACTGCACAAACACATTTCCAGCTAGGCAGTATCACCGGGGGGATTGCTTTGATCAAAACACAGGCTTTTCTATTTAAATATTCATTACTGGGTTAATTCATTTATGCATGCATTCGATCATTCAGTAAAAATACATTCAAAAGTGCTATCCACTGAAAGATAGAATAAATTTCATCTCACATTGCTTTTGAAGATATTCGTTATATATCTTAAAAATCTCTTCTTTTGTTCTTTGAGCTTTGTTTCCTTGGACGTTAGTTCTTTGGTTAGGGTTGCTTTTCCTCAAGCATTTGGTGGTGTCTTATTCTCTGTGCATGTGGGATTGCCCAGGAATCTCTCCTCACCCCCTGGGGAAGGCTGATTCTGAATGTGCTTTCCATGATTGACAGTGAGGGGCACGCTTCCAGAAGGAGTGAACTGGTACTGGTCATCCAGGGAAGCAGCTTCCAATTCATCCTGGGATCTCCAGCTGCACCCATGCTTTCTCCTTCCAATGTTGCCTGTTGTGGCACAGCCTGGATCACCTCGGTGACTGTCTGGGGTCCCCATCCTGTCCTGCATCTTCATTCAGTCTGAAATAGTTCCAGCCTCTGTGGCAGAAGTTTCACGTGTGTGTTCACTGAACTACTTTTCTCTGACAATCTGTTTCAATCTGCTATTGTCTTTCAAGGATGCCTCCAAGTTTCATGTCCACTAATAATCCTCTTTCTTGTTTTCTAGCAGTAATGCTGGTGGGAGTGTAAAACAGTTCAATCAACGTGGAAAAGAGTTTAGAAGTTTCTTGCGGAGTTAAACATATGCCTAGCCTTTGACACAGCCATTCCACTCCTTGTTATAACCTGAGAGAAGTGAAAACATATATCCAAAAAGACTTGCACCTCGGTGAGCATAGAAGTTATATACACAATATTCAAAACTGGAAACAACCCAATGTCCTTCGACAGGAAAATGGATAAACATATTGTGGTACATTCATGCAATGAATACTGCTGATCAATAAAAACAACTACTGACATACACGACATGGACGAATCTCACCATGAAATCATATACTGATTATATATCATTGACAGAAGCCAGATATAAAAGAGTACATACTGTATAACTCTATTAATATAAAGTTCATAAAAAAAGCAAAACTACTTTATGGTGATAGAAATCAGAACAAAGCGTACCTTTGGTGGAGGGTTAGGGTAGGCTTGACCTCAAAGGAACATAGGGGAACTTTCTGGAGTGATGGAAATACTCCATATCTTGATTGAGGGGTAAGCTACACAAGTGCATACATTTTTCAAAACCCACTGAGTTGTGCAGTTAAGATCTGTGCCCTACACTGTACGTAAATGAATCCTCTATTTAAAAATTTTTGAAAATAAAGTGGTATTTGAGTACCAAATTTGCAGAGTTCATTTTTCATTATATTTTTCAAAGCTGACATGAGAGCAATAAGACATTTATTGTCATACACTGCTGTCATGATAAATAGCAAAAAAGGTTCAGAAGATTCCATTATACTCTAACGCTTTGAAAATGCATAAGACAAATATAATACATGGTCTCAGTTTCAGCTAATTACAATATTTCACTCACCACCCCTCAGCTTGCCAGGAAGCAGAAATGACTTTTCTTTCTCAGAATACTATATTTGGACCTATATTTAGACCTAGTATTTAAGGTAACAGTGAGGAGAGACACCACCTTGACACACAACATCAGCTGTCATTTCACACTTCCACACAACCAGAAAGTAACTGTCTTTGCCTCAAGCAAAGATGAAAAGAAGATGAAAAACGAGATGATGATCTCTGGAAATCTCTCCAGGACCAAGCAGGTTCTTCTTCAGAAAAGAATGCATGACTCATTTCATCGGTCAAGCATGCCTTCAACTGGCAGAGAAAAACTAAATTCCTTTATTACAAAAGCCATCTTCTCCACTCAAAAAGCTAAGCAGAGCCCAGGAGGAAGCCTTCAGAGATCGTCATGGCGACAGTTCACACGGCTCCTCCAGGCAGCCCGCAGGCTGACCCGCGTTTGGACTGGACCACCTGACTTTTGGAAGTCCTGAATGAACAAAGGGGTCAGGATGTTCCGATGGCTTCTGAAAGTCGCTGCAGAGGGGAAGCAGCAGCGGGCCAAGGCAGCACATGGGGACAGCACACAGCACCTCTATAGCCATTTCTGGCACTGATGGCATTTCTGGGAGGTGAGCGGCTAAAACCTAAAGGCAATACCCTTCTTTCTTTTGGCTTCCTCAGCACCCCTGTTTCTTCTTTTGTTTCTCAAACACTTCAGTGGCTTTGTAACTAATTATCTGGATTAAATATCTCCTGTTGAAACACTTAGCCTAGCTCTGTGTTCCTGATTAGACCCTAACTAATACAGTGCTTAGGACCAGGAGTGGGTCCAAAAATTGAGATGACCAGCTAATGGCTCTGACCTCAAGCACAATGATGGAATCGATGCTGGTGGAAAATGGAAAATTGGTAGTTATGTAAAGCAGCATCACAGTTCCATAATGATCACGACCTTTGGTTGCCTGAGATGTGGGACATACTTGAAAGGAAGGTTTGGGGAGAGCAAGTAGCTGCTGCACTTGACCATGATGGTAGAAACGCTGATGACAGTGGAAAGGTGGAAGATGAGCTTCTCTGAGCAGTGGAGAGAGCACTGGCAGAAAGAAAACAACAAGCTCAGAGATCAGAACACTTAGTCCAAGAAGAGTCAGAACAGGCAGGACATTCCATGATGGCCCCATAAGACTGTCATAACCCTTAGAGCGGCAGGACTGGTACAGCGCAAGACCAGTCAGTCCCCAAATTTGATTCTTGAGGATGCAGAATTAGGAAGTACATTGAATTCACAGCCTTGCCAACACTCTGATGTAAAACTCTGAGCATCGATTGGGAAGAAATAGCACCCTGAGAACTGAAACGGGCCCATGTGGGTGACTCAGAAAGCTTTGAGAACCTGCCACCCTGACACTCCTTGCCTGTGAAAGTAGTATCTCCACACCTGAGTGAAAGTACTAGCTCCTTTGCCTGAAGACCCCATACTAATCTTGCCCAAGGGAGTTGCCTTGCAAGGGAAAGCCTGTTCTCCCCAACACTCAGCCACCACCCCTCACTGCTACCAAACCAGAGCCCAGCTCACCCCAAGGGGACAAAGGCCATGTCTGACCCAAGAGGAGAGGGCTTGTACTTCAAAGGAATTGCAACACAGTGTGAGCTTACACCAAATCCAAGGAGCAGAGTGAAGAACTGCTCGGGTACAGGCTAGAGAGAATGCCCGATAAAGATCACGTGCACGCATGATCTGAACATCTTCACTTTGGTTTCCTCTCCTAAATTAGCTACTAAGTACAGGTGGTAAAGACTTCTACCTGACCCCCAGAATCCATACCTCCCTGTTTCTTTCTAGTGAGTCCAACCTGGCACATGCTATACAGTGAAAAACGACATCTCCCGTGCCACCTTGGAGATGGGTGTGGAATTGGCTATGAGTGGTATATGGAATTCTCAGGACATTTAGTTACAGCTACATCCAGAATGAGCAAAAGGCAGCAGGTGAAGCCATCAGGGAGGCCGTGTGGCAACTGCCTTGTCCTATTACATACAAGAGAAATAAACTTCTTATTCGAGCCCCTAGATTACTTTTTGTTAAAGCAATCTAACAAGTGCTCTGCCTAATACCAAACATACTATTTCAAAATAAAAACACTACTATATATTATTTAAATTTTCACGTGAATGAGTTTGACCAAAGTCCACTCACCAAGACCAACCCCTATGGAGCCTCCATCTTCTAACCTGAAGTTCTGCTTTGATGTGTCGGATTGGCTGAGACCAGGTCCCATGTCTGTGCCTGGCTGCAAGGAATCTGGCAAAGCACGTTTCTCGCTTCGAGGAAGTGAGAATCAGAAAGACTTGTACTGTATTGGTTATCTATTATTGTGTAACAAGTTGCCCAAAACATGATGGTCTACATCAGCAGTGTTCTTTCTTATCCCTCACAGTTTCTTTGGGTGGGAAAATGCATCAGGGCACAGTGGGGATGGCTTCTTTCTGCTGCTCAGAATCTGGGGCCTCAGCTGGAAGGCTCAAAGGCTGGGGGCCAGAACTGTCTGAAGACAAGTTCACTCATGTCTGGTCCCTGCTGCTGGCTGTCTGCAAATACCTTAGCTGGGTCGATGGCTGGACACCCACATGTGTGGCCTCTTTAATGAAGGTTGGGCTTCCTCAAAACATGGTGGCTGGGTTCCCAAGGCGAGCATCCTCACAGAAAGCAGTCAGAGCCCTGTCCTCTTATAGCACAACCTATGGAATTTGAAGACTGCATTGTGATAGCACTGGATGAGGCATCAGGCCTGGGGCTCCGGGCTCCCTCTCCATCACCTCCTGTGACTCTGGATAAGGTCCTCACTGCTGTGACTTCAGATGTCTGTGCTGTAAAATGAAAGGTGGAGTTTTCAATTAAATAACAAAATACATCTGCATCCATCATGGGTCTTGAGCAAATGCAGAGGTGAGTATGGAACATACCTTGACATCCTCAAGCTCTTTCCTTTAGAGCCTGCTAAGAGCAATTTTCTATAGAGTGCTCAGAGGGTGTTAAAGACATCCTCCCCAGAACCCCAGCTCCAGGAGGGCAGGGTTTCTTCACTGCTGTCTCTGCAGTGATGACTGCATACAGCAGGTGCCCACAGAGCAATAGTGCAGCACCATATGAAACTGTCTGGGTTTGAATCCTGGCTTCACAGACCATTCACTGTATTATTTTGGACTAGTTACTTAATTTCTCTATAAAGTAAGGCTAAACATGGTACCTACTTAGAAGTTGTTATGAAGAGTAAGTGAATATCTATATTTATATAATATATATATAGTGCTTGGGATGACACTTGAGATATGAAGTGCCATCTAAGCACTGGCTTTGATGATCGACGAATGAATGCCATAATAGGTCAGGTGACCTGGTGACATCAGAGATCAACACTATGCTTTCTTGCAGTGAATTCTAGCAGAAAATGTTTTTGAATTTTGATAGTAATCTTAACACCTTCGTTCAAGGGAATAAACAATGTGTATGAATTGGGGGCTGATATTTTGAGCTAGTCTGGTTGATGCCTTTATGAGACTGGGGCTCCTAAAGAAATAGGACCAACTGGAAAAAACTGGGTTGCCGTCCTCTGAGACAAAGAATAAATGGGCAAACCCAGTTCTGCATCTCTTTATAAAAACTGCCACTGGAGACAGCTGACCCCTGGCACCATTGATACAAATGCTCATGGGAGCATCACTGGCAGGTACAACACAATTCCCAGACGACAGACGTCTGTGATAACCAGCTTCCCTCCCTCCCTGCCTCCCTGCCTTTCTCCCCTCCGTGGCAGACTGGCCTCAGCTCTCTCTGCAGAGATCCCCTAGCTGTTCCCCTCCCTACCCCATCACTACTTGAGAAGGGAGGAGGAGATAGAGACCCACAGCTGTCCTTAGAGATTATTTTATTTTGCTAAACGCTCTCAATTCAACTGTCTTAATGTTGTAAACTTAATCGCCAATAAGCTAATTTTTAAAAACTTGTTAACAATTTTTTTCATTGTAACTGCAATATATATATATATATATATATATTTTTTTTTTTTTTTTTTTTTTTTTTT
>RJWK010029269.1:0-25352 GCA_004363435.1 Platanista minor | reverse complement strand
CTTAGTGAACCAAAGTCATGAATTTGTTTAAAGGTAACATCCCCCATTATAACAGTAATTCACATTCATTATAAAAATTTTGTAGTCTAAAATGTAGAAATTTTACCACCTATACGGCCACTGACATTTTGGTTTATCTTCTTCTAGTCTTCAGTGAAGGCACTGGCTTTTTTTTTTTTTCTTTGCTAGATAAAACCATTGCAGGGACTTCCCTGGTGGTTCAGTGGTTAAGAATCCACCTGCCAATGCAGGGGACACGGGTTTGAGCCCTGGTCCAGGAAGATCCCACATGCTACGGAGCAACTAAGCCCGTGCGCCACAGCCACTGAGCCTGCGCTCTAGAGCCCATGAGCCATAACTACTGCGTCTCTGTGCCACAACTACTGGAGCCCGTGTGCCTAGCGCCCATGCTCTTCAACAAGAGAAGCCACTGCAATGAGAAGCCCAGGCACCGCAACGAAGAGTAGCCCCCGCTCGCTGCAACTAGAGAAAGCCTGCGGGCAGCAACAAAGACCCAATGCAGCCATAAATCAATCAATCAATCAATCAATCAATCAATCAATCAATAAATATTGCAGAGGCTTTTCACTTTCAAATATAGTTGCGATCTTCTGTAATCAATTTTACATGACCTTTTCTTAACCTTTAGTGAGATCATTTTCAATGTCCTTATCCCAATGTAAATACTCTAATAGTTACACTGGACATATCATAACAAGTAACACAGGGAACTTCCCTGGTGGCTCAGCAGTTAAGAATCCACCTACCAATGCAGGGGACATGGGTTTGATCCCTGGTCTGGGAAGATCCCACATGTCGCAGAGCAACTAAGCGCGTTCACCACAACTACTGAGCCTGCACTCTAGAGCCCGCGAGCCACAACTACTGAGCCCGCATGCCACAACTACTGAGCCCGCGAGCCTAGAGCCCGTGCTCTGCCACAAGAGAAGCCACTGCAATGAGAAGCCCGCGCACAGCAATGAATAGTAGCCCCCATTCGCCTCTCAACTAGAGAAAGCCCACGCACAGCAACAAAGACCCAACACAGCCAAAAATAAATAAATTTATTTAAAAAAAATAATAGTAAGTAATGTAACAATTAACAATTCAGGGTATAAAGCCCTTTTTTTCCCCCTTAATTTTGGGTAATATCTTTAGAATAAATTCCCACATGCAGGATTTCTGGGTTCAAGGAACAAACATTTTCAGGCATCTAGTGAATTTTGCCAAATTGATTTCCAAAAAGTTTATAGCTACTTATGTTCTTACCAGCAATTTACAAAAATACACACTCCACCACGTTTTGTTGGCGATAAGAATTCTCATCTAAAAGCAACAAAAACCCGATTAACGCTTCATACATTAAAAGTTGTGTCTCTGGGGCTTCCCTGGTGGCACAGTGGTTGAGAGTCTGCCTGCCAATGCAGGGGACGCGGGTTCGTGCCCCAGTCCGGGAAGATCCCACATACCGCGGAGCGGCTGGGGCCCGTGAGCCATGGCCGCTGAGCCTGTGTGTCCGGAGCCTGTGCTCCGCAACGGGAGACGCCACAGCGGTGAGAGACCCGCACCACAAAAAAAAAAAAAAAAAAGTTGTGTCTCTGTATTAATCTGCATTTTGGGGGTTATATAAGTGCAGTGGATTTTTTTTAACATTTATTAAACTACTGCTTTCTGTCATGATTAGTCTATTGTATCTACTGCCCGCTTATCTCTTGTATATTGATTTGCACGAGCTCTTCATATATTAAATAGAATAACATCTTAGCTATTCCATTTAGAGTGACCAAGTTTTCCAGTATTTTTAGCTCATTAAAGCCTTAAATTATTATGGAGTAAAAGCTGTGATTTCTTTCAGAAAGTTTAGGCTTAGAAAGTCCTTCCTTCTACCCTTAATTCTTGTCCTGCAGAAAACTGGTACAAATTCACTTATTTCATCTTCTTTGTCCATGATTAATTTTATATATTTTTAACTCTTAGATCTGACATTTATTTTTTGGCTATGGTGCACCATGAGAATCTAAATGGGTTTATTTCCACATATTTAACGAGCTGCATCCAAGGCGTTTATTGGAAGATCTTTCCCTCCTCCATTAATTCATACTATAATCATACATTAAATACCAATAAACAGAGAAGAAATGAACTGTAGGGATCAATACACTAACCACTCATTTAACAGATGAAAAACTGGTACCTACAGAATCAGCGAGCAGCTCGATCCCTCGAACGGGAGGGCCAAAGCTCTGAGCATTCTTTCTTCCCCTTGTCCCTTGTGTTCCCACCCACCTGACATTTACTCTCTTACAGGGAGTAAAATATTACTGTGCATTACAGCCTTCCCCAATCACTGGTTAAAGATCCGCAGGAAATCAGGAAGCTGTACCTTAGCACTACATTCGAGCCAACATAATCTCAGATGGGAATGAGGGAAACCAAGGTGGACACAGAAGCCACCTGCTGGGCCTTATTTTTCCCATTCAAAGACCAGAAGAATTCTCTGATGTTGTACCAATCTACCTATGGGAGGGTTTCTGCAGGAGAAAAAAGAAAAGCAGACAGGAAAAGTGCCTCATGTTTTTAAAAGGGATTCCTTACCAATGTGTGATTAGGGAATGGAAGCCATGGCAAGGCAGGGAGTTTTAGGCTGTCTTCTTCAACGGTGCATCTCAAGAACCCAGAACAAGAATTCCGCAGGGGGCTTCCCCGGTGGCGCAGTGGTTGAGAATCTGCCTGCTAATGCAGGGGACACGGGTTCAAGTCCTGGTCTGGGAAGATCCCACATGCCGCGGAGCAACTGGGCCCGTGCGCCACAGCTACTGAGCCTGCGCGTCTGGAGCCTGTGCTCTGCAACAAGAGAGGCCGCGATAGTGAAGAGGCCCGCGCACCGCGATGAAGAGTGGCCCCCGCTCACCGCAACTAGAGAAAGCCCTCGCACAGAAATGAAGACCCAACACAGCCATAAATAAATATAAAAATAAATGAATAAAAGATTACTATTGATAAAAAACAAACAAATAAAAAGAATTCCGCAGGAATAGAGAGGATGCCAAAGCCTCACGAGGCCCCTGGAGCACTTTCTGCTAAGGGACCAACAGCCTAGAACACAGGGACACTGAGGGGAGGCCTGAGACACAGACACACTGAGGGGAAGCCCAGGACACGGGGAAAATGAAGGGAGTTGTGAGCAGCAGCCAATGTCTGAGGTCTGGAAACAGGGACAAGAGAATCCTTTCCAAGCCAGACATTTGCTTAATTGGTATTTTTCGTAATAGTATATAAAAGCTACAATGTGAATTCCCAAACTTTGAGGAGTTCCTAAGTCCTAATGGATTCTTTGTGTGTTGACTAAACCAGACTTTAATTTTGCCTCTGCTTTTAGGTTATGAGCTCCTCCAGTGTCAGAGAACAAATATATCATAAACGAACTAGAAATAATTATGAACAATTACAAATGAATAAGTAAAAAATAATTATAAGATATTAACAGGAAGCCCCCGCATTTACTTCTTCTAAAAATTTCTGAGAAAATAATTAAATTGGAACAGAAAGTCTTGGGAGGGCCAGGAAGAACAATGAGGAAATATATTCAGTGACAAACAGAGGTTTACAATATACAAAGACAACAAAAACATGCACCATATGAGCCAAATCTTAAAGCCAAAAAAAGCAAAAAACAAAAACAAAAACCCAGTGCATCTCTATGCTTAGGTAGTAGCTGGTTGGTAAGTCAAACTTCTTTTAATATCAAAAACATTTTAAATACACAAAACATTTTACCACACTGATACCTAGTCACGTTTACTTCATTTTTTTAGGAAATAAAATATATAGATATTGAAGCCACTTCTGCTATTGGAGCTTGAAATTGGTGTGTTTCCTTCAATGTTGTTGTTCTTTTACTGTATATGTATTCACAAACAACATATACTTTTTATGTTGTAAAGATGTGTATAAATAATATTCGAATCCTTTTGGGATTTCCTTTCTACATTCAGCACTGAATTTTTGAAATTTTATGCATCTAGTTTAGTCATTTTAATTTTGGAAGAGTATTCTTTTGTATGGCTATACCAAAAGTTAATCTATTACCATACCGATGGGCATTTAGAGTATTTCCACTTTTGTTCTCCATTATCGACGGTGCACTAATGAGCACTGGAATTGCTGCATCATTCTGACGTGACATCCTCCAGCTTCACTAGGTATTAACAAATTTCCTTTCAAAATTGAACACACTCGGAAGACGTCTGGGGCAGCGATCCCCAACCCTTTTGGCACCAGGGACTGGTTGGTTTTGTGGAAGACAACTTTTCCATGGATTGGGGGGTGGGGAGAGTTTCGGGATGATTCAAGCACATTACATTTAGTGTAATTTCTATTATTATATTGTATAACAGAAATATTGTATTTATTGTATTGTAATATATGATGAAATAATTATACAACTCACTATAATGGTGACAGGAGATGGAGCTCAGGTGGTAACGTGAGCGATGGGGAGCGGCTGTAAATACAGATGAAGCTTCACTTGCCTGCCACTTGCCTCCTGCTGTGTGGCCCGGTTCCTAACAGGTCATGACCAATACTGGTCCGTGGCCTGGGGGTTGGGGACCCCTGGGTTAGAGAGATAATGGGCAATAATACTTTTCTTCTTTATGCTTCCCTGTATATTCTAATTTTTCAACCCAGAGTATTTACCACTCTGGTAATATATTTAAGTTAAAAAAAAAAAAAAGCTCAAACTTTCACACTACATTTTTCAGATTACTTATGTATGTTAACATATATTGCTCGATATTGCTCTCTGGTTTATTAGTGCACCCATGTTACAGATAAGGAAATGGAGGCTTAGGGAAGTTCTATGACTTGTTTAGTTTGGTCACTAAACTGGTCCCGTACCTTCTCTGAGTCTCAGTGTCCTCTTTATTATTTCCATCAGCCTACCTCACAGAACTATTGAGGGTGAAAAATAAGACAACTGACTTGAAATACCAGAAAATTTTAAAGTGACTGATAAATATGTAATCCACTGGTTATCTTTTTTCACGATTATGTTCTTTACATCTCTGTCCCTGCTCTGTACACAGTAAGAAATTCTAAGTATTGAGGAATATGGGAAAAAGCACATTCTTACAAAACCTCGGGTACCATTTCAACTGTTCCTTCCCAAGGAAAGAAGTATTCGTTAGCCAGTGGTTTACTGCCGGGAGATTTACTCCTTAGTCCTTGATCTAAGCTTCATTCTAACGGTAATTTAATTCTTAGAGATGAGTAAATACAGACTCAAATGACAGAACAAAAAAATGGATTCAGTACTAAAAGCAAGTGCTTTTTGGTTTCAGATAATGCTCTTCACACGACTTCCTTCCTGGTTTCTAAGAAAGCAAATCCCAGCAGAGTGGAGAGCTCTGGAAATACAACGCCTGGACTCAAAAAAGCTAGTGCCCGAAAACTGTTACGAAAAAGCACAAACTGCTGCACACACGCAGCAAACCATTTGTACTGTTCCAAGGGCGGTACAGAGCCAGTTAACCTGCACAGCACTTCCAGTCCAAGAATACTCTAGCTTGAAAGGGACATCGCCTTGGTTCCCTGATAAAACCCGATAAAATTGCCACTATTTGACTTGAACCAACAACCCTTCTGACAGTCACTTCTTCATTCCTTTCCTGTGGTATCTCACAGATCAAATTCTCCTGCATTAATTCTATAACAACATTTTGATATGGGTCTGAATACCAAAGGGTATTGGATTTGAAAATCTGAGACATTTATGCAAAGTATTATGCTTCCTTAGCCTCAGAGAAGACTTGGAGAAAGAAGTGAATGAAAAACACCTAGCTCTAGTTCCTCAGATATTAAACAGGTTTGCCATATGTATGACCCAGAAATTAACACTCGTAGGTGTCTACCCAAAAGAAATGAAAACAATAAGTCCTCACAAAACCCTGTACACGAACGTTTACAGCAGCATTATTCATAATAGCTAAAAGATGGAAACGGCCCCAAAGTCTATCAACTGACACATGGATAAACAAAAAACTGACCCATGGATAGCCCCACCGTGGAATATTATTCAGCCACAAAAAAGAATGAATTACCGATACACGCTACAAAATGGATGAACTTCAAAAACATTACACTAAGTGAAAGAATCCAGTTAAAGAAGACCACACATTGTATGATTCTGTTTATACAAACTGTCCAAAATAGGCAAATCTAGAGACAAAAAGTAGCCTAGTGACTGTCCAGGGCCAGAGGGCAGGGGAGACGGGAAATGCCCATGGGTAAGGGGTTTCTTTCTGAGGTGATGAAAATGTTCTAAAAGTAGATAGTGGTGGTGATGGTTGCACAACTCAGTATATATTACAGTATATTACAAGCCACTGATTGTACACTTAAAATGGGTGAACGTTATGGCATGTGAATTATATCTCATAGCTGTTTAATAACACAAAACAAACTCCTGGCCCTACAGAAGACAAAACCTAAGCATAGTCAGCTCTCAGTCCACATGTGATAGAACCACACGTGTCCTGGCACTGTTTGAATGAAGGAGTGAATGAGGTCGAGGGGAGTTCCAGCCTGCAGGAAAAAGGGGCTCTCCCCTCACCCAGGGAACAGAGCAAGATGTCGGGGCCCAGGTCAGCTGATGCAACGTCGGTGCCAGCCTGAGCACTGTCGGGGTGTAGAGCGGGTCTTCTGACACTGGCATGACTTCTGTGAGGCTGGGCCACAAATAAGGTAGGAAGGGACCTCACCTCTGATCCTCAGTATAGCCTGTGGGAAAGGCTGAAAGGATTTTCACCACCTCTGAGTTTTCCAGGCAGCCTCAAAGAACAGAGGGAACTCACTCCCAGACACATGCCAACAGCAGCTATTGCCACAATCTAGGCTTTGGCTTAAGATCCAGAGGAAATCTTCAGTGGATCAAAGGTGTTTTCCCCTTCATGCAAGGCTGCTCTGAATACCTGAGACTGAATACTCTGCTTCTGGTCAAACCCACTCAAGTTGGAAGTAGACCGTATTTGCTACAGCAGACTCACCATGATTAAATTTGGATGAAATTTCAAGGCTCAAGTATGCGGAAGAAATGCTACTTAGAGCTATAAGATCAGCTGCCCTTTAATGCCAAGCAGAGCAGATGTTGACAAAGCTTCCCTGGAGCAGAGCTCCATGAGGCAGGTGTGGTGTCTGGGGGCTCACACAGTCCCCCCAGGAGCCAGTACGCACCCCCCACCCCCCGCCCCGCCACCGGCCACCACAGCAGACATTACGGAAAGAGTTCATGAATGAAATCTGGAGAATTGCCAAAAGTGGGTTAATGAAATCAGTGGGGAGATAAGTAATTGAAAGAAAAAAAATGGATCCATCAGTCTGTCAACATCGAAATCTTCACATTTTCTGGATGGTGGAAGGCAAACGAAGCAACAAGACAGAAGTCAAGAATTTATGTCCCTGGACTCCAATTTTAGCTCCAGAAGACCTTCTCTTTTCCCAGAGTCAGAGTGGTGAATTTGATCAACCTCCTGCAACAAATTCAAAACATTCGCTGTGCTAGTGTCACTGAGCCCCTGTGGCCGGGGCAGCTGCCCCAGTTTTCCTCTAAACTCTTGCTATGGAAATTCGTGTCCCCCAAATGGGATGCTGGGATAAGGATAAAGTGACAAGGAAAATGGGACTTGTTTCTAATCTGTGCTTTGGATCAGGAATAAAAGTAGTAAATTTAAATTCGCATGAAAGCTGAAAACCATCCAAGTGTCCATTACCAGTTAAGCAAGTAAATAAGACGTGGTTTATCCATACAATGTATCCCAGCTCAGCAAAACAATGAAACACACTACCAACCCATGAAACACGGTGACAGGGACTTCCCTGGAGGCACAGGGGTTAAGAATCCGCCTGCCAATGCAGGGGACATGGGCTCAATCCCTGGTCCGGGAATATCCCACATGCCGCGGAGCAACTAAGCCCGTGCACCACAACTACTGAGCCTGCACTCTAGAGCCCGGGAGCCACAACTACTGAAGCCTGCATACCACAGCTACTGAGCCCACATGCTGCAACTACCAAAGCTCCTGCGCCTAGAGCTGGTGCTCTGCAACAAGAGAAGCCACCACAATGAGAAGCCCACGCACTGCAACGAAGAGTAGCCCCCGCTCGCAGCAACTAGAGAAAGCCTGCGCACAGCAACGAAGACCCAATGCAGCCACAAAGACCCATTGCAGCCACAAATAAATAAATAAATAGAAAGAAAGAAAGAAAAGAAAAAAGAAGCACGGGGACGGACCTCAAAGCACTAAGCCTTGCGGATGGCAGCCACTCCCACCTAAGTGTCTATTTCTCTTAGCCCCCTTCTCAGAGGATGCCTTTCATTCCTTGGACAAATATGTACTGAGGCACCATCCTGGGGAGTGGAGACACCAAATGGCCTCAGGAGATTTCTATGCTGTGGGACAGGCAATAAGAAAATTTACATTGTAAAGCCGAAGGCTAGGAGCTACTCTCCCGGAAGGCACAGGGTGCCTTCAGAATAAAAAGCGAGATGAGGGTACCTGGTGAGGTCGCGACAGGCTTCGTGCAGGAGGGCGCCTGATGCCCTCCTCTCCCCTTCCCCACCCTCCCATCGCTGATTTGCCCAGTGTGTGCTTATCCTTCAAAACCTGCCCTAGCTGGACTTCCCTGGAGGTCCAGTAGTTGAGACTTTGCGCGTCCAATGCAGGGGGTGCGGGTTCGATCCCTGGTCCGGGAGCTAAGATCCCACATGGCACGCGGTGCAGCCCCAAACCAACCAACCAACAAAGCTGCCCTCGCCTGTACCATCCTGCGGCCTCCTCAGGAGCAGTTAGATGCATCCTTCCCAGCCTTGTCACAGTCCCTTCTATCCTCACTGCTACGTTCACCATTACAGAACTTAACCACGTGCAGTAGTGATTACTTACTGCCTGGGTTAACGATGTGAAAGGCTCAGCACAGTACCAAGGCCACATCACATCAGTAAATGACGCTTCCATTCCTGTGTATGTCTGCCTTCCCACAAGCCTGCACTCCTTAGGCACTAAAGTGTTTCTCACTTGGTATCCAGAGTCCAGCAGGGACCTGGCTATGACAGGCAGTTAATAAATATTCATAATATGAATGACTTGAACAGTCAGTCACGTCCAGCACACTATTGCGGAGAAATGCCCAGCTTGTGGTGTATTAGTAACTTGACTACCATGTCAGTGGAACGTAGCTGCTGTCCTGTGCCCAGATCAGGGCGTCATAATAAACAAAGCAAACAGGCAGGTGGGATATTTTACTTTCCCTAAATCCAGCTAATAATGTAATGTTCCAAGCTGTATTTGATGTGGGAAAACTCAGTAATTTAATTAACTCTACCTCTTTTCTAGAAATATATGTTAGTCAGAGATGACAGAAACTTCCAGACTCTTTCTACCCTAACACTCCACCACATCATTAAAGTAAAATCCAAGAATGTCGGGAAAAATAAAAAAAATCAGAGAAGGGGGTTCCCTGCCACTGGTTTTATCCTCTTTATGTCTTTGTCTTTAGTTATGAAGGAGGCCTGTAGCTTCTTGCTGCCTTCTTATAATAGGGGACCTTGAATGCTGAGGATCTGAAGGGCTCCATAGTGTAAAGGTAGCAACCTTCAGGCCGGAGCAGGGGCTCAGGAGCCAAGAGCTGGTTTGCCTTTATCAGCTACTTGACCCTGGGCAAATTACTTAACCTCAGTTTCTTCACTTGTAAACTGGAGATAGTTAATAGTTCCTACTTCATGGGGTTGTGGTGAGGATTAGTTGTTTCTAGAGCCCTGCCTGGTACATGGTAATCTTAAATGTGGCATCATCTTCACCATCCTCATCGCCATCATTGTCACCATCACCGTCATCATCACCATTACCGTCACCATCAGCAGCATCATCACCATCGTCACCATCACCGTCACCATCACCGTCATCACCATCATCACCATCACCATCACCGTCACCATCATCGTCACCATCACTGTCATCATTGTCACCATCACCGTCATCGTCACCATCACCGTCATCATCACCGTCACCATCACCATCACCGTCATCACCATCATCATCACCATCACCGTCATCATCACCATCATCATCACCACCACCACCTTTGTCATGGCCCTGGCTTTCCTTTTGTCCCATCACTTTCCTGCTAGTCACCCTCCTTCCATCAGTGGTCCAAGTTCTCCCAGCCCATTGGAAACACCTAGAAAACTTAAAAACAAAAACAGGGAACCAGTGAGTCGACCAGCCGGTCCAAGGCAGGTGATTCTAACGAACAGGCAAGGCTGAGCCCACAGCTGAGACTCTGCCACTGAGACCTGAATTCAGGGAGTGAGATGTGGCCCCTTTGCCACAGCAGCCGTTTCCTCCCTTCTCAGGATCTGTGGCTGGTCCCATGACTCTGCATCAAAGACCAAGTGTTCATGCAGGTCACCAAGGCCTCCACCGGCAGCTCCACATCGGCTCACTCCTCCTGCCTGTGATTAAACGCCCTCCTCCTTCTGTTTTAATGTCAAAGACTCCATTTTGTGCTTGGAAGGCCAGCTCAGAGCGCAGCTTCTGAAATGAGGGCCAAGCCGGAAGCAGGCTGCAGGCCACCGTGACCCCCACTACAGCAATCTCCTCCCTCACCTGGGTCAGGCAGAGACATGTTCTGAATGAAGGAACAATATGGAAAGCTAAAATGTATAACTAAGCTGCCAAAAGGTAAAACTGACAGAACTTTTGTTTTGGTGACAATCTTTCCAGTGTCACCTGGACTCTCCTGCCTTAGGAAATGAAGTCCGCTGGGGACAACGTGGACAGCTCAGGACCATGGCTCTGCTGTTCATCAGTGAGTCTCAACCAGTAGTCATCTTTTTTTTTGCGGTACGCGGGCCTCTCACTGTTGTGGCCTCTCCCGTTGCGGAGCACAGGCTCCGGACGCGCAGGCTCAGCGGCCATGGCTCACGGGCCCAGCCGCTCCGCAGCATGTGGGATCTTCCCGGAGCGGGGCATGAACCCGTGTCCCCTGCACCGGCAGGTGGACTCTCAACCACTGCTCCACCAGGGAAGCCCATAGTCATCTTTTTAGTTCCCCGTTCTTTCTTTTCCTGCCCTGCCATCAATTGCTGCTTTTCTACCACTTACCCAGGAAAACAGAGAACCAAGCTTGTTAAGCCAGTCATTTCAGTGTTTTGCGTGCTAAGTAGGTTTCCAGAAAAATCAGATTAAGCCTAATGAAGTACACAGGCTTTTGACAATAATGTTTCTCACTTTATACTTCAGATCTGGGGCTGCATTCCACATGGCTGGACATGTTACCATCTCTTAAATGGGATATGTTTCAGCAGACTTTTGGTTTAATCTGAATTAGATAAACTCCCTGTGGTCAGAGAGTACCTTTTCTCCACTTTCCCCCCTGAGTGCCAATCCCGTCGCCTGTGTCACACAAATATTCTAATGTGAATTTCCCTGGAATAGATGGTAGTACTAATGCACAGACCCCATAGCACCTTGATAATTTGACAGCACTATTTCCATTTTCAAATGATTACTGTGGGGACTTCCCTGGCAGTCCAGTGGTTAAGACTCCACACTTCCATTGCAGAGAGCACGGATTCAATTCCTGGTTGGGGAACTAAGATCCCACATGCCGAGGGGCATGGCCAAAAAGTAAAAAAAAAGATTATTATGAAATGTTGGGTCAAGTGACACTTCATATATGCACTTAATAACATGCTTTTAAAAAGAGCATGTACACACACACACACACACACACACACACACACACAAGAGGCCCATCCTTCTTATTATTCTCTAATACATTAAAAAAAACACTTGGTTTGCTTGCGCCTGGGCAAAGTCCGTAGCTCAGATTTTTTTTCCTCCAACGTCTTACTGTAAAGGAAAAAAAAAAAAAAGTGGTTTATTGGGGTAGTTAGGTATTGGGCTCTCTTTCAATCTCTTACAATGAGCTCTATCCAAGCTTTTCATTTCACGCAGGAGGTTTGGGTGAGGTTATTCTGGAGAATGTGAGACCCTTCGAGTGAGGGGTACCTTTTTGATAGCTTGTTAGTATCTGAATGGGCAAATTTCACCTGCCTGACTGTTTCGTTCAGATTTCAAAAGATAACCCCATGCAGGAAGGCTTTTGAGAACAGGAAGATAACTCACCCCAAAACAATAAGATAACAGATATCAGCCAGCAATAAAAGTTGATTCCTTGTCCAAGAGATAGTCAAGGTACTGGGAGTGGAAGAGAGACCAGAGAGAAAAGAACAAGGGCTGGGCTCAACCAGAGAAGCTATTACTCCATTATCGAGGGAGGGAGGGCACAACAGGTGGGTGACCAGAGACAAAAAGGGAGCCAAGCAACCTTCCATCACTTAGACCTTCAGGAGCAGACAGACACAGAGAAGAAAACAGTCAAGGCGAGTAAACGCTCAGGGATTACTCAGGCCCGGCCCCATCCCATCCCCTCCCCAAGACTCACCACTGGAGGGAGTAGGAAGCAGGGGAAGGGGAAGGGCTGTTCCTCCCCACAGCCGCAGCTAGAGATTATCCAGCTCAGTCTTTCCTTCTCAAAAATGTCCACAGAAATATTCCCTTCTGCAGAGGAAACTAACTGTGAAGGGTCTGGAGCTATGGCCTAAAGCCATCCAAACAACCCAGCCTGAAAAGTCTTCTGTACTGTCTTAAAAGTTCAGGTAAATTTTGCACTATGTCATGGCATGTCCGTGTTTGTTTTCTTTTTCTTTTTAATTTTTTTCCGCATTTTGTTATTTATTTATTTATTTATTTTTACATCTTTATTTGGAGTATAATTGCTTTACAGTGGTGTTAGTTTCTGCTTTATAACAAAGTGAATCAATTATACATATACGTATGTTCCCATATCTCCTCCCTCTTGTGTCTCCCTCCCTCCCACCCTCCCTATCCCACCCATCCAGGTGATCACAGAGCACCGAGCTGATCTCCCTGTGCTATGCAGCTTCCCACTAGCTATCTATTTTACGTTTGGTAGTGTACGTATGTCCATGCCACTCTCTCACTTTATCACAGCTCACCCCTCCCCCTCCCCATATCCTCAAGTCCATTCTCTAGGAGGTCTGTGTCTTTATTCCCGTCTTGCCCCTAGGTTCTTCAAGGCATTTCTTTTTTCTTAGATTCCATATATATGTGTTAGCATACGGTATTTGTTTTCTTTTTAAAAATTCTTTCCCCTTGGATCTTCTGGCAAAACTAATGCTTGAGTGAGCTGGGCCCAGTTTACCCTGCAGCTGGCACATGCCCCAGGTGGCCCCAGGATGAGGTGGTTGAAGAATGTGCATCCACCCTGGACTCCTCCTTAATGGGATCAGGAAACAAGGACCCAGGATGTGCCAGGCCACTTCCCAGTGCCAGGGGACAGCACAGACTAAGACAGTCCTTGGTTTCAAGGAGCCCAAGGTCCCACAGAGAGTAAGCAGGTGGCCACAGCTGGGGCCGAACCCAGGCTCTGTGGCACAGCCCTGCTCCCCCTTATGCCATGCTGTGGACCTAAAGGCTGCCAGTCCACTAGGCCCATCAGAGAGCGGCTAGAGAAGGGGGCCTAGTAGTCTCTGGACTCTCATTAATGAAACGTTCCTGTGGCCTTTGACAAGGGCAGGACACCTTGACCGCCAGGAGAATCCTCTCCCTGCCCAGAGAAGCAGGCAAGGTTATGTCACGTGCTCATCAGCAAATTGCAGCTCAGGGCCCGCCCAGCACCCACAGGACAGCGCGAGCTCCCAGCGGCTCTTGCAAAGCACAGACAGTACGTCTTCTCTGGGGAGTCAGGCCAGAGGGAAGCTTTTTAAACCAGACTGTCTTAAAGACAAATCACAGTTCAGCCGTTTCAGAAGACAGAAGCAGTGGGAGAAAGGAGGAAGTGCCAATCTGGCTAAAATTGGAACCCACATAAATAATTAAAATAATCAGGCACATCTAAAATATCTCTGTGGTCTTCTCTCTCTGTTTCCCTTAAATGTTAACTCTATTATTCCTCTAGGAATGGAGGTCAAATGAGGATTTTAGAGACACCATGAAACTTTCATTATATTGCTTGGTCTTAAGTAACTTCCTAAACTTCTGCATGATTTGGGAGGTTAAGATGAATTTCTGCACATTTTGAAGCTATGGAAATCCTTTCCCCCTAAAAGAAGATCCAGGGAAATTGTGGGAAAGAATACATCATACAAGTAAATAAGATGCTTTTATAATTCTTTATAGATCAAAAGTCACAGTCTTTGCTCCACCAACAGGTATTGCTAGCTCTGTGACTCAGGAAAGCTAGCTAACCACTCTGTGCCTCAGTTTCAAGTAAGACTAGAGAAAAGAATTCACAACCCACAAGGCTGGATAAGGACAAAATGGGATCGGACAGGCAGAGCACACAACACAGTAGTAAATGCTGAATAAAAGGGGTTGATATTATTAAAGTGCATAAATGACTATATTACAAAGCATAATAGAGGTGACCCTTTGGGAAGAGTATTACAGGAAAGGTTTCTTTCTGTATTTACTATCCCAGAGCATCAAAGAGGCCCTCTGTACAACCCATTACAAAATCCTGGGGCTCCATCTCCCGGAGTTCTCAGCCCGGCTCTTTCTGCATTGTCCTCCCAGGCCTGGCCTCCACCTTGGTCTCCTGGACCAAGGCACCAGCCTGACGGGGCTCTCCCTGCCTACGATGACAGCCAGATCAGCTCACAGGGTCCAAGGGACGGGGTGTCCCCCACCTCACTGTCCCTGCTGTCCAGGCCCCTTCACCACCTGGCACACTCTCATCTCTGATCACTGCCTGATTCACATCCTGCCCCTCTGTAAACAGAGCACCCCAGCATTAGCACTCCGCTTCTAGGAAGCATTTCTGAAGCCCCAGACTGGATGCGGGATCAGGGGCTCCCCTTTCTATGCTCCCACAGCGCTCTGCACTCTCCCGCCAGTGTATTAAAATGATCCACTTAGGTTCTGTCCTGTCCTCCAGGCAGTGACCCTGTCTGGCTCATCCGTGTACCCTCATTGCCCAGCCAATAACAGGCTGGACACAAGAATTCAGAAACGCTGTAAGAAGATTCTGGAATTGTGTGGGGCGTGGGAATAACAGACTCACTCCACTCACTCCCATCTTTCAGGTCCTGGAAGGGAGAAGGGACAGGGCAGAGACTAGACACCTCGGGAGTCCCAGGCATGCGGCTGGGGAGCGGGCCTTACCTGAAGCAGGGGGGTCCAGGACGAATAGGGAAGGTGGCCTCCAACCCTGTGGGAAGCGCTGGAGACCAGAGACCAGGAGGGAGAGGCTGGAAACACCCACCACAGCTGGAGGTCTGTGCTCTGAGACAAGCGATTACTAGCGAGACCTGGGCATGTAGCACGTGGTTCCCAGTGTAGACCCAGGAAATGGGGTGAATCAGCAAATCCCAGCAAAGGTGAGGTCAGTTATGCCAAATAGCTCGCAATCTTTCTATAGATATGTTAATCCACCCCACCCAGAGTTTAGGCCACAGGTGCTCAGCCAGGCCCACGGGCAGGGTCTCCCTAAACAGAGTTCAGAGTACTGTCCGCCCACCCAGCCCCGACTAGCTCCCTCCCTGCAGCCTCCAGTTACAAGGTGACTACTGTAGGTTTGCCAGAGAAAGGGCACTAAACTTTGAATACATTCCAGTTACAGGTCTGCCTTTCACTTATTTTATTATTATTTTCCAATTCCTGTCTGTTTATTAGTTTCAGTGAATGAATTGCACCTTTGGTTTGGACTCATGTCTGTAAACCTGGGGAGTACAGGTTAATCCTGAGGGATGCGTTGGCTTGGATGGGGGAGCCGACCACGTGAGCTTAGACGTGGGAATTCCCTAAAGCAGTGGTTCTCAAGTGCAGGTGACTTCGCCCTTCCAGGGGATATTTGGCAGAGTCTGGGGCATTTTTGGCTGTCACAATTGGGGTAGCGGTGGCATCTAGACAATGGAGGCCAGGAACGCACAGGATGGCTCCACAACAAAGACTTATCTGGCCCAAAATGTCAACAGTGCTGAGATGAAGAACTTGCCCTACAGGGGGGTGGGGTGGTGTGATGAATTGGACCATTGGGATTGACATGTATACACTGATGTGTATAAAATTGATGGCTAACAAGAACCTGCTGTATAAATAAATAAATAAAATTAAATTAAAAAAAAAAAAAAAAAAAAAAAGAACTTGCCCTAAAGGAATGTCAACCTGGGAGGACCTGGCTGGAAGGCATCAGATCAGGCACATCTGACCCTGGATCTCTTGTGCCCACTTTTTGTCTAGGCTACAGCACCCATTCAGTGCCAGGCATGCTGCTCTGTGCTAGAAACTTTCATGAGAAGCCCCCAGTGCAGTCATGAGGCTAGAACTGTAGAGGATTGTCTATAATGCAATAGCACCTGGAAAGAGTGACTTTTAGGAAGAATGAACGGGATGGAGGAAGAATATCAAGACAGCAGAGGCCAGAGATTCGGGAGATAGGCCTAAAGGGTGATGATACGCTTCTGGGAAGGAAGCTACTCGCCACATCTCCTTTCAACCTACCCTTCCCCACAGCAAAGGGGAGAGAAAAGCAGCGGAGGTTTTAGATGATGCCATTGATTGTGTGTTGACGGCTGCAGCATCCTGGGAAGAAGCACTAGGTATGGACAGACTCTTTAAAATTTCATCAGCCTGGGTTAACCTCTGTTGGAAGAGAGGTGACAGCTCAGGAGGGAGCTGACAGAGATGGGAAAAAGACCAAACTTCACTCAATTCATTTCTCCCATTCTCATTTCAGAGTTCGCCTAAGATAAGCACTGGTGGTATCTTTTCAGATAACACTCTGCCTTTAAACTTGCTAATTGATCTGCTGACAATCAACAACAGACAAGAAACCTAACTCCATCTACCCATGGCCTTGGGAACCACTGAGATCACCCATAGCAGATATCCTTAAGAGCAACTTCGAGGCAAAGTTCAATCCTTGGTTATAAATTGGTTTTGCGAACAGTCCATATTTAATCTGATGTATGAACTGCACTGTCATCAGATGTTTTAATCACAGGACCTGTTCCCTTCCCCCACCGTATCACCTTTCTGACTAAACCACAACAAAATAACAAAGCCCCCTGAAAACTATTAGAGTAGTTTGTCTTAGAAGTATGGCTATTAGTTCCCTCCCACCCCAAGTTCTAAAATACTACTCTCTCTTCCAAAATTTCTGAAGCTCCTAAAACGTAGGATGGAAGGCATGCAAGAGAAGGTCCATATGGTAGAGAGCTGTTCACAACTGCATAAATACTGTGTGTCTATGTCCCAGGCACTGGGCTGGCCCGGGCATAGGTGCATAAATATGATACCACAGGGCTTCCCTGGCAGTGGTTGAGAGTCCGCCTGCCGATGCAGGGGACACGGGTTCGTGCCCCGGTCTGGGAAGATCCCACATGCCGCGGAGCGGCTGGGCCCATGAGCCGTGGCCGCTGAGCCTGTGCATCCGGAGCCTGTGCTTTGCGATGGGAAAGGCCACAACAGTGAGAGGCCCGTGTACAGCAAAAAAAAAAAAAAAAAATATATATATATATATATATATATATATATATGATACCATGGAAATAGGGGGTCAGCAGTGGGTACCATGGTCTTGGGTCCAATCTCAGCTCTGTTACTTATTATGGTATTAGGGGAGTAACTTACTCTCTCTCAACTTTACTTTCTCTATCTAAAATGCAAATTGATAACAGTTTAACCTGCTCGTTTGTTATGAGGATAAAGGGAATGAATAAATGTGAGGTCTGTGTAATAGACTTGCCCATAGGGTGCCCTCAGCACAGGTGGGCTGCTATCATTATCATACATATCCTACAGGTTGGCCAGTCACCTCAGCGTCCCTGATGGCTTCTACAGGTTACCTGTCATCCCCCAGGCTGAGGAATAATCTCCTGCAGGAATTTCAGTGTCTGGTTTCAAACTACCATGAAGTACACAATGTGCCTCTTCTCTTGTAGGATCCTACATAGAAATGACCATGAAATAGCCATCATGTGTGACCCAAGGTCAGAGGGGAGAGACAGGAACAACTTCCTGCTGAAGGGAGAAGCTGATCTCATCCACAGTCAAAATAACAAAGAAGAGGGGAATTTTCTCTGACGGTCACGTGGGCACCAGAGGGGGGCCATTCCAATGAACTTGGTTAGGTTGTCCATATAATTTCCTGCTGAAGGTAGAAATCACGTGCGGTCAGACAATCCTGCTGAGAGGGGCTGCATGACAGCAGGAAATACAAACAGCAAGCGTCGCAACAAGGTTTTGACATTATTTATTTGGGGTATTTAGATTTAAAGTGTTGAAACCCACTTGCTTTTGTCGAACAAGACATAGACTTGCAACATCGTATGGGAAACCTAATGGCAAGAGGATTATCTAGTAAACCAATGGGCATATAATTTGGATGCAGTTGGGAGTCTGTCTTTTTTTTTTTTTTTTTTTGCGGTACGCGGGCCTTTCACTGCTGTGGCCTCTCCCGTGGCGGAGCAGCGGCTCCGGACGCGCAGGCTCAGCGGCCATGGCTCACGGGCCCAGCCGCTCCGCGGCACGTGGGATCTTCCCGGACCGGGGCACGAACCCACGTCCCCTGCATCGGCAGGCGGACTCTCAACCACTGCACCACCAGGGAAGCCCAGGGAGACTGTCTTTTTAAAATGTTATATTTTGAGTCCATCTGGAGGGCCCTATAGTCCCAGGGAGTCTACAGGGAACTCACTCTGAGGGAACTTTGAGAGATTATCTCACTCAGTTTGTATTTTTCAGAAAGAGAATTTACAAGCCTTCCGCCCTCTGTGCCTCTGTGTCCCCAGGCTCAAAACCTCACTTCTTCCATATTGTTAATCAACAAATGTTTACTGACATCAAACATAAGCTCAACCAATGAAGGAACAGACAAGAAAGTTATAAGATGAACAGTCATCTGCTAAGCACTCTCTCCCTCTCTGCCCAGAACAAGCTATGTATAAAATTGTTCAGTGAAAGAAGCATCTGGTGCCATTAGCCAACAGATGCTTCAATCAAAAACAATTACCCCTGTATATTACACAATGGAATATTACTCAGCCATTCAAAAGAGTGAAATATTGCCATTTGTAGCAAAACAGACGGACCTAGAGATGATCATACTAAGTGAAGTCAGGCAGAGAAAGACAAGCATTATATGACATCACTTATTTGTGGAATCTAAAAAATAATAAAAATTAACTTATTTACAAAACAGAAACAGATTCACAGACATAGAAAACAAATTTATGGTTACCAAAAGGGAAAGGGGAGGGGGAGGAAAATATTTTAAACATGGGATTAATAGATACACACAACTGTATATAAAACAGATAAACAAGGATTTCCTGCATAGCACATGGAACTATATTCAATACCTTGTATAACCTATAATGGAAAAGATCCTGAAGCTGTGCACCTGAAACCAACACAATATTGTAAATCAACTATAGTATAATTAAAAAAAAAAAAAAAGAACAATACGCCCTGGTTTAAGGGGCTGTTTCTACATCTGTCTCTCTGCTAGTTCCTGAGCTTTTTTAGGGAAGAAATAGTTTCCCATTTATTTCTATATCCGTAATATATAGTGCCTGACACATGATACTGATATCATCTGTGGAGTGAATGAGTAAAGGGATGGGTGGATGGATGATATATATATGAATGAATGAATGAATGGTGACTGAAAGGTAGGACTAAAGGTGAAAGTAAGAAGTAAAGCTGGTGGAACAAGAACAAACACAAGTAGAAAATCTTTGTGGAACAAGTCTTGAGAAATAAAGAAAGACAGGTTAGATAGATTGTTCCATGATAACGTTCACCAAAAATTGCTCTTGTTTTAAGATATTTCCTCTTATTCAGTCATTAGAAGAGAATGGAGATCAGCCAGTCACAGTATCTCCCTTAAAAACCCTCCGGATATTTGAAAACTAGCTATTTACACTGTATGCCCACAGCACTCGGCACATAATAAATGCACAAGAAATACTGTTAAAAGAACAAGTTCATGATTTAAGCTTCCTCTTTCCCAGAACCTTGGCAGTGATTCTCCCTGGTCCATACATGAAGCCAAATTTCCGAGTTCCAAAACTTTCCAAATGGATTCTGTCCTGGGACAAAGATTATTGAATTAGAGTTGCCCAGGTTCTGGGTGATGGGAGATAGTTTTTAAGCCCGGCGTGACTATATATGAACATTTAGGCGTCAAAAACCTTTCAGAGCTGCGAACACAGTGTCTTCCCATACCCATTTGACCTCCTTTTCAGAATACAGCAGATTGCACAAAGTATAGTAAGTTTGCCAAATGCTCATCTGAGCATCCCACAATTTAAAGCAACAGCAATGGTCGGTATTATTCGAATGACGTTGTGGGTGCGTGTGGAGTTCCCGCTTCCAAATTTCTGACTTGTTTAAAGTCTGATTTAAGTCTGATTGCAGTTCTTAGAGCTTCAACTCAAGAATAACTGAATTACGAAGGCTTCTGCCCCCTACTTACATAGCCCTTCTTTGCTACCAGTCTCGTTCTGGCTTAAACAAAATTCTGTCCCTGAATCCCTACTAGTTCTTTCCACCGGCACAGACTGCTCCTGGGCTACTTCCATACTAAAGGTGGACTTCTCCCTGCTTTGGACAAGAACCTTGAGCTAGGACCCATCTCGCACCATCCGTCCCTGTTACCCGAGGCACCTGTGCCTCTTCCCCTTGAATCGTCCGTCCGTCCCCTTCAAGCCTTCAATGTCACCACACTCTACTTCTTTCCAGACTCAGGGCCGCTCGCTTCTCATTTCCCTCTTGCCCTGCCTCCTTCTCTCCAGCTCTGGGCCCATCTACACACTCTGTCACCCCTGTCTGGAGGATTTTAAACTTGAGAGAACAGACCACCACTTCTGTTTTCTTCACAAACTGGACAGCACACGGTTCAGAGCCATGAAATCGCAACACGATGGTAACTGACTCCAGCTTCACCAGTTATTTCCTCAGCATCACCTCCATCCAGCCTCTTTCACTGGACCCAGAATTTGCTTTGCATCTATAGCTCCACTGACCCTCCCCGGGTCAAGACTGTTAATTATGTTTTTAACTTCTCCTCAGGGTCTGATCGTAGGACAGTGATTTCCCTTTTTTCTGGCTGAAATTCCAAACAATTCTTGCTACTTTTCCTTTGAACCCCGTCTTACAAGACCTTGTGCTGTGAAACTCCTATATTTGGAAACTCAAGAGTACTCGCACCACACACTTGACTTACACACTTTCCATCTCCTCCACAGGGTCATGTAGTAAAGTCTACATCCTTGAGGACCATCTCAGGCTGGAAAAACAGTAACTTAGTCTGACTAGTTTCCACACTTTGCAAACATCGCAAACCTATAGACCTACAACTGTTCATATGTACTAACGTGTGCTTTTCAAAGCAACAGTCATATTTTTTAATGACACTTTTCTGTGTTTTATGACTTTTTAACTAGTTCTCTTGTCTTTATGTAGTTCCTGTTAGTTTTGTGCCATGCTCTTTAGCCCCTTTTTTAGATAACTTTGGTATCTGAAATACTTAAGACCTCTTGCACTATAAAAAGTTTTATAAGTCATAGACAACAGCATGTTGAGATAAGGATCTTGGCAAAGCAGAACCTCATTAAACCCCCCCTTCTTCCTGCCTCCCTGAGGAGGGCTTACTCTGAGCTTTCTAAGTGATGCTTTTGGCTTCATAGTGGAAAGGCACTGTGAAGGCTAAGCCACCTTCACAAATCTTTATCCAAAACTACAGATAATGTTAAGAATCAAGGGTGAGATTACTATCGATCCGTCTTATAAAGCCTAATTTGGTAATTCAGGATGCCCATTAGAAGAATGGTGTCTGTTATCAAACATCTCAGATGCACTGAATAAAAGCATCAATTTGACTCCTACCTCTTAATAAGCCCATTTGGACTATGTCTGTTCAACAGATGTGTCACTTGATTTTAATTATATTTAACTTTGCTTAATACTATGTAGATGATACTTTTTTTCTCTCATGTTTTATATTTTTCCTGAAAATCAACTCTTTTTCTCTCCATAGAGGATACTTAGAAGATTCAGTAGTTTCCCTGCCCAACTACACACACACACACCACACATCACACACACATACACACACATCAGACACACATACACACTACAGACACACACTTTCTTCCTTATCTCACGATATCTTTTTTTTTTTTTTTTTTTTTTTTCCCAACTGAGGATGCTTGACTAACAATCACAGCTGGGTTAATCTCTTCCCAGTTTTAAAAAAGAGAAGATCTATGGACCGTCAGCTTAAGGAGAGTGGACAGCTGATCCACATTAGGACGACGCCCGAAAAACTGAGAATCCTGCTGGTACTTTTACCATTTGTTACACTCATTTACACTTGTTGAACTTGGATTGTGTGCTAAGTAAGTTCAGACTAGAGCAAAGACCCCTCTTGTAAACATTCAGACTTTTAGGCACACCTGGGCATCCAATAACGTCAGTGTGAATTCTCAAACACCCTCTACAACTTTTTCCAAGGATCTCACCTCCTCTAAAGAAATGCTCTCCCCGGCCCGCCGCCACTTACTTTGATCACAGGATTAATATCACGTCTTGAGAACAGTTTAGGTTTTCAGAAAAGACCAGAAACTGAAGACTTACATAAACATCAAATCATTCCTTTTTCTAATTCCCAGATATGATGGGCAAATTCATAGGCTGAAAATTCAGTAAATAAAGAGGTAATTACAAATGCCCGTTTCCTTGACAACTCCCCTCCCCCAGCCCTCCGGTGATAGGGAAAAACCAAAACGGGGGTGAGGAGGGGTAGCCGCGAAGCCAGGTGGCCTCTGAGCAGCCTGGGCGAGCACCCGCGCGGAAAGCAGCCGACGCGCAGCAAACACAAATAAAGCAATGGATATCGGGGCTGCACTTGGGTGTAGTAGTTTTGTGGTTGCCATAGAAACGGCAGAGACGGAAGAACATGTTGCATGACACAAAAGAGACCGATCGGTAACAGGAACCTTCTCCCCGGCTTCGTCTATTGCAGAGAAAATTATTTCACCCGAGGCGGGGGCGCTGAGCAGGGGGAGATGAACCCCAGCACGGCAGCTCGAAATCACAGCGCGGACAGCCACGCTCCCCCGGCTGAGCACAAAGAAACAGTCCTTGTGCGGCAGCAAAGCCCCCGCTGCCTTCCAGGGCTGCCTCTCCACGTTCCCACTGTCGCCTCACTTCCTTCTCCGCCTTCCTCTCCTCCTCTTTCTTACCTACCCCTTCCAGAGGTTTTAATGAAATCCAGCCCAGGAGAGAATAAGGGTGATAGAGAGAGGGGTGCAAACATCCGCCACGCCCAGAAGTGAAGTCGCCTGGAAATAGCACGAACGGCACATACCTCCTTTCTGGCAGCCCTGGACACATGGACTTAGAAATCAGAAACTGAAAGGGAGCAGGCTGGGGTGCAGAAATTGCCACTAGTTTATAGGAGCTGTAAGTCAGCCAACACTGGAAAGAAAAAGCGAGACTCCACCCATGGGGTGGACTCTTCGGAAAAAAAAAAAAAAAAAAGTGGTCCTCAGCTGACGTCTCTCCCCACCCCATGTCACTTCCTTTTAAAGCTACAATTTAGCCGTTATGGGGAGGGAGATACTAGCTGGTGTAACATGAGTCCCTCCTCCTCCCCTTCCAATTAGTGTAAGGAAGTGCTTCGGCTGGCTTCACGTCTGAAATCTCTGGCCAGAGAACCTGCCAGAATCGGAAACAAAGCCCGCTAGGTGGCCTTTCTTTTTCGGCCGCGCCTCCCGAATCCTGTTGCATCCCTATGCCGACATGGCTCCTCCAACCTCAGCTCGGACAGATACAGCCCCGTCTGTGCTGAGACCTGGAAATTGCCCTAAACTGGTTCATATTTTGTTTGGCAAAATACCCGCACTCTGCAGTCCCCCCTCACCTCTCACTGGTACGCGGTGCGCGGAAAGGAGATAGCATTCCACTCGGAAGAGCCCCAAAGCACCTTCGACAAAACACTACTGAAAATTCCAGCGATCTGAGATGTTAAAAACTGGGAAACAGAGGCTTGGAGGTCGATGGATTTTCTCCCCGCAAAGCAGCTACCAGGGTTGATTCCCCGTGCGCGCGCGCGCGCGCGCGCGCGCACGCAAAGCACATGCACGTGGCATTCACGCTCAGTGTTAGAGAGGGTCTGGGCAGATCTTTATAATAAAATAGAGTCCTCATAATTTTAAAAGAGGGCGGGCTGTTGAACCTCCAGAAACGCCAGGTCTCCAACGTTTCTCAAAAACACTTTCAGCCTCCAAACAGTTAAGATGTGTGCCCTTCAAGGGTTCTTTATTAGAGCCATTGCCACAAATAACATTTGAGTATTAACGTATGACTCCTGTGTTCACCGCCGTTCTTTAGAAGTTTACAATCCACAGGGAAAAAAATAAATGTTCACAAATAACTAGACCATATTGCAGAATTACTAAGAGCTACGAAAGTGCTAAAAACCGCGTGCCATGAGAAAATAAAGAGGATAGAAAGAGCTCTTTTTGGTTATGATGAGCGAAAAAAAGGCATTCAGAATTCAGCAAACGGTTTGGACTGGGTCCTATAGGGTGTGCGGCGTTTTGATAGTCTGTGATGGAGAGAGGGAAAAGCATGCCTGAATGGGGTTGAAGGACATCTAAGGCATAAAAAAGGACCAGAACAGAAAACCCATTTGTGGCAATGGTTTATTTTAATATTCATGGGAAAATAAATTTGACCATGTAAACACGTTTATAAAAGATGTTTGTAAGAAGTTCTTGAAGCCAATGCAATTTTTGAGTTCTCATAACTTTTCAAATTATGTTTTAAAATTCGTTTCCAGTTTTTCAAAGCACTTCTAGAGTTAGACTGATGCTTTTTCATATTTGAATTTTGAATGGGGATTAATTTCGAAATCTACAAATTGCATAAATTTGTGCTATATTTACTACAAGTAGAGTCTGATTTCAACAGAAACAATATGAAATAAAAATTTTTGACAGTTGCAAGTCTTATTCTGATCATACTATTATATGTCTATTCCATTAAGATTGTCATTATTATTTTTTAATTTAATTTAATTTTTTTATACATCAGGTTCTTTTTTTTGAATTTTATTTTATTTATTTTTTTATACGGCAGGTTCTTATTAGTTATCCATTTTATGCACATCAGTGTATACATGTCAAACCCAATCTCCTAATTCATCCCACCTCCACCCCCCCGCACCCGGCTTTCCCCCCTTGGTGTCCATATGTT
>RJWK010029268.1:0-25356 GCA_004363435.1 Platanista minor | reverse complement strand
CGGTGCTTTGTGACCTCCTAGAGGGGTGGGATAGGGAGGGTGGGAGGGAGGCGCAAGAGGGAGGAGATATGGGGATTATGCATATGTATAGCTGATTCACTTTGTTATAAAGCAGAAACTAACACATCATTGTAAAGCAATTATACTCTAATAAAGATGTTAAAAAGAAAACAGTACAGAAGTTAAAAAAAAAAAAAAAAAAAGAACTAGCATATGATCCTGGAATCCCACTGCTGAGTATTTATTCAAAATAATGGAAATCAAAATTTCAAAGAGATTTTAGCACTCCATGTTCACTGCAGCATTGTTAGCAATAGCCATGATGTGGAAACAACCTAAATGTCCATCGACAGATAAATGGATAAAGAAAATATGGTGTATTCAGGCTTAAAGAAGCGAATTCTATAATATGCATTTTTTTTCAGAAAAAGCTAACAATTTTTGAGCATTTACTATGCTAAATGCTCACTTGCATTATTTCATTTAATCCTCATAAATACCTATATAGTTAATTATAATTATGTACCCATTTTTCAGGTGAGGAAATGAGGCCAAGAGCAGCTCAATAATCTGCCTAAGGTCTCAGGACAGTAAGTGGTGGAACCAGCACTCAAGCCCAACTCTTCTGATTACAGATAAGTTCTGCTTTTCTCTGAAGCCCACACACTCCTCACTACCTCACGATATTGTTTCCATTTGTCAAGATTTAATTTCCTTGAAAGCAAATCTTTTCAAATCTAGAATCTTTTCAAATCTTAAAAGTCTGACTTATTCTGAATTTTCTAGAAGAATCTATGAAAAGATTGCAAAAGTTGTTTCTCTTATCTATATAGATTAAATATATCCCTGGTTCAAACCATACGGGATGAATTACTGTACCATTTTAAAAGTTATTGTTTTGAAAATCTTCACTAAATCAAGTCCATTTTATTATAATAATGCCTACATTATGCAGAAGCTTACAAACTGTTTTCAAATCTCATTTTGTAAAAAGTCTTGCATTGAAGTACAAGGATATGCTTTGAGGAGAAAACTACTGGCTAGAAACTGTGAAGGACAATAGTAACACACTACATTTGTATGGTATGCTACAGTTTCACAGTAATTCTTGTAATCTTCTTTTTTTTAACATGAGACAGGCAGAAAGAGTTACTATTTGATACAGCTGAGGCTCAGAGAGGTACAACCACTAGCCCAAGGTCACACCTTTAGCCCATGACCACAATCCAGGTTTTCTAGTGCTGTGTCCAGTGCTGTTTCCCTATGAGCCTCTCCCACAAAACACGGAAACAACTTCTCGTTCCCAAGGTTTTCTACATTGTCATCCTGGAGAAACAGGGACAGGTTTAGATGTGTGGTTTCCTTACTGAAAAGCATGGTGTCTATCTCAATGTCGAATGACAGGGAAAAATAAGCAGGCACCAAACAATTTTCTCCTTAACAGCTCTCTCAAAATCTACCCAAGTTAAAGTAGGCCAGAGAGAGAGAAGGCATTTGTCCAGAAGAAACATTTGCTGTTGGGGAGCATTCCCTGGGATATGCAGGAATCCTCTTGGCTAGGTGAGTGGTAGATTTGGACAACCATTCTCTTCCAGAACCAGGCTATGGGCCACCTAGTGCAACCTTGAAGCCATGCTGGCTGAGATCAAATCCCACCTCTCCCACTTACTAGCTGTGGTCCTTCGAGCAAGTTATATAACCCCTCTGGTGCCTGTTTCCTTTGGCAGCAAAATGAGGACAACAACCATCTACCTTGCGGGACAATTTAGGGGCTTCCATGAGTTAAATGTAAACTACTTAGGACAAGACTTGGCAATGTGCCTGATGAGAGCCATTATTTTTATTATCTTAATGAATGAGCCTCTTGATTTCTTTATATATCAAGTGGGAATAATGACAAACCTGTAACAAGAATCAAATTATACTAAGTCTTTGAAAGTTCCTTATAAATCATAAAATGCTCTGTGCATCTAGAGAATAACTGCTGTTGTGCTGAAGAGAAAGCTGCAATGTCTGAATTATACCTGCCTTCCTACTGTAAGGAATTTACCCTTCTCCTCAAACTGAGAAAGAAAGTGATTTATATTATGATCCCTAGCCTAACCCCATTGGTAGCTTGTTAGGCAGGAATCAAATGGTTGAAGTTAGTGTCTAGCAAGATGGGGGTGGGGTGTCTACCCAAGGCCTGGTGAGTCTCCACGTCTCAGGGGAGGCTCATGGAGCTTGTGTTCACTGGGATGGGACGCCTGGCCCAGCTGCGTGTGGCTGTATCTGTGTATAGATCTAGAATCCAAGAGTCCTACCGGTCCTGCAGGATTACCTGGGCAAAGCCACAGGCCGCCTGGAGCCCTGAAAAGTGGGACAACCGCTAACTGTGGGTGGCTACTCAGGGGAGCCTAGAGTCCTTTCACCAGTCCTGAAATCAGAGTTGCATCTGACAGAGAAGCAGATGTGTTGATGCAGGGTAAAAATCAGAATGAAATGAATTTTTTCAGAGTTTGAGATGACATGTGATTTGTGACAAGACCGGTAGGCGTGCAGTTGGTACAAATGAAGGAAACATAAAAAAATATCTCCTCCTTTTCCTACAGCATCATGCTCTCACCCAGCGGCATACACACGGACTCCAAGCTCTAATGTCTTTAGGAAGACATGGATGCCAAGTGGGGACAGCTGTTTCCCACGCCCTTTCCTGGTTCACTGTGGATGCTCCATCCTGAATGCCTGCTGACTTCTCCCAGTGGAGTTCTACCCAGTTTTCCAAGTACAGTTTCAATGCCATCTCCTTTACTAGGCTGCCTCTCAATCTCCACCTAGAACTAATTTCTTCCTACCGTGTCCTCATAAAACTTTCATTTGGACCCCTTTCATGCAGAGCTATCAAAGTTTGCCTAGTTTCATAATGAGTTGTGCAAACTGTCTCTGCCTTTTGCTTATCAGGGACTGCCTCTTGTCATCTCTGTGTCAGGGTGACACCTATACTGCGTGCTGCTCAAAAGAGCCACTCAATAAATATTCCCCAAGTGAATAAATAAATATTTGTTGACAATAATTAACTTGAACTGAGAACTTCATGGCCTCCAAGAAAGGCTCCGAATTTGTTAAATGAAGCACTTCTCTTTTTTCTCCCTCTTATGCTTAAGGTTGTTTCATAACATCTCCTGCCAGGAACTGCTCCCATTATTAAATGAAGTGCCAGGGGAGCAGCAGCACCTTCTGTGATTAAGTACTGAGTGAAACTGTGATGAAGGGAAGCCCCCCTTTGCTCCTAGTTTCAGAGGTGAGGACTGTCGACTTTATTTTTGTGCTCCTTCTGTCACAAGCCAGCGTGAGTCCAATGGTGGATTCTGGAATTGTGTTTTCTGCTTTCCTCCTTCTACTCACCCCCTCGACCTGAGCCACTCTGAATACCCGTACCCAGAGAGGAATTTCAGGCACACTAATGAGAAAGCAGAGTCCACATTTCCTATTTGGAACCTGGGACTGTGCTAAAACTAGATTTTGTGCTTCTAACCTGTACTCACTCATTAGTTGTATGGATGAGAGTTCTCTGCACAGAGAACTGAGGGACAGGTGGACAAGGAGTTTCGAAGTAGGATCGTTTATCGTATTTTTCCTCTACAATTTGAGATTAACTTTGTCATGTAAACAATTAACGAGAGTTCTTCAGAGGTTCTTCTGAATTGCTTTTCCCTCTCAGGGATATTGTTAAGCATCCCCTACACTAGCTCCCCTGTGGAGGCTTTCCATGGGTAAGATTCCAAATACAGTTCTCAAGTACATGGACTCATTCTTATGGATGATGCCAATAAAGACTTCCAAGAATTCCAGCATCCTTTCCTCAACTCTCTGAACTTCAGGCTGAGGCTTCAAGAATGGTACCCCCAGGAGATCCCCTAAAGGTTATTGCCCACAATGCTCACTCCCAAGCTTTACACTTTATAGCGACTTAGATAGCATAAACCTTTGTTTAAAGATTAAAAATATAAATGAACTACTGAACTGATGGATGAATAAATGAAATAACACATTCTTAGAAATAACACTTAGTTCTTCATGGTCATTGGATCCTAAATATCCTGATGGGGACTTACATATTTTTTATCCTAAATGAAAATCATAAAATGTCTTAGCTGAAAGAGACCTTAGTGATAGACTATATATGATTTTTTAAAGCCATGGCCTCACAAATGAACTTATCTATGAAACAGAAACAGACTCATAGACATAGAGAACAAACTTGTGGTTGCCAAAGGGAAGGGGAGTTAGAGGAGGGATGGACTGGGAATTTGGGGTTAGTAGATGCAAACTATTATATGTAGAATGGATAAACAACAATGTCCTACTGTATAGCACAGGGAACTACATTCAATATCCTGTGATAAACCATAATGGAAAAGAATATGAAAAATAATATATATATATATCTGAATCACTTTGCTGTACAGTAGAAATTAACATGACATTGTAAATCAACTATACTTCAATAAAATAAATTTTTTTTTTTAAGTCATGGCTTGATTTGTTCAAATGAAATTAAGAAAAGACTGCTTCTCTGGTTGAAGTGTAGGTAGGGGCCTGGAACCTGTCAGCTCTAAGAAATTACATAGCTTGTCCAACATCATACAGATCTCAGAGGTAGAGCCATGACTCCTGAGGTCCTGGCTTGGTTTTTCCTGCTGCCTTTTACTGGTGAAGGGTTGTGTCTGGGTACTTACTGGGTAAAAGGACATCTCCCTGACATTAAAATAAATGAGCCACAGACTGTAGGAAGTTTTGAACTGGACTTCCAGGTAGTCACATAGTTGAAGGTAGGTCCTCCTTACAGAAGTATTCCAGCTAATAAGTGAAGAAGGAATGATAGAAATATACTTCACCATTTTGCAATCCCCAAAGAAGTAATGGATCTAGGTGAGGATTGTCAATGACTGCCAGCATCCCAAAGAGAGACAAGCAGATTTTTGTGCCTCCTGACAGAAGTATCCCACATTGTCTGTGAAGTACTCTTGCCAAAAAATTGAACTTGATGCTAAATGAAGTCTAGAAAGCCCGAATTACCAATTTATGAGAAATACAAGAAAGAAAGGAACTTGTTAAACTGACACCATGAAAATGGAATCAACAATATTCACTTTGTACAAAACTCTACAAACTCTTCAACAAATAAATTTCAAGGCAAAACAAAAAAAAAGGGGGGGGGGAACAGATCTGTGATTTAAAGCGTCTAAGAAGACATGTCAACCAATTTTAATGTACAGACCTTATTTCAGTCCCGATTAAAATAAAGGGCACTTATCTGGGAAAGCACCAAATGGCAGAGGTATACCCGTACTCCTGGGGTACTCCTGGCTGCAGTAGCAGCCCAGCCCACATCACAGAGTTCAAGGAAGCAAGGCCGAGCTGGGCCACCTGATCAAGGACAGGGAGACCAAATTCCTGGAGGGGATTTCTCTCTTCTCCCTTCCCATCAAGGAATCTGAAATCACTGACTTTCTCCTGGGGATGTGCCTCAAGGATGAAGTTTTGAAGATTATGTCCATGCAAAAGCAGACCTACGCTAGCCAGTGGACCAGGTTCTGTTGCCATCTGGGACTACAATGGCCCTGTCGGCCTGAGTATCAAGTGCTCCAAGGACGTTGCCAGGGCCATCCTAGGGGCCATCATGCTGGTCAAGCTCTCCATTGTCCCCGTGCGGCAATGCTACTGGGGGAAGAAGACAGGCAGGTCCCACACTGTCCCTGCAAGGCACTAGCCTCTATGCTGAGTGCCTCTTCCCACCCCCAGAGGCACTGGCATCATCTTGGCCTCTGCACTCAAGAAGTTGCTGCTGATGGCCAGTATGGATGACTGTCACACCTCAGCCAGGGGATGCACTGCCAACCTGGGCAACTATGATGCCATCTCCGAGACTTACAGCTCTCTCACCCTGACCTCTGAAAAGAGACCGTGTTCACCAAGTCTCCCTATCAGGAATCCAGAGACATCTCCTACAGACTCACACCAGAGTCTTCCTGTAGAGAGCCCAGGCTCCATTTATGGCCACCACTGTAGCATTTTTATATAAGAAATATAAAGTGAATTAATTAATTAAAAAAATAAAGGGAAAAATCCTATGAGACAAACAAGGAAACTTGAAGGATATTTTAAAATATTAAGAAACTATGGGTAACTTCTTAGGTGAAAATATGGTATCATGGTTACTTTTCTTTAAAGAATACTTATCTTTCATACTTACATGCTGAAATACTTATGGATAAAATGCTATGATATCTGGGACATGCTTCAAACAACCTTGGGAGAGGCTGGAAGTGTGTAGAGACACCGATGAAACATGACCATTTGTGAGCTGATAATTGTTTAAGTTGGGTGGTAGGTTCATGCTGGGTCATTATCCTGATCTTTGTACTTACATAATATTTGAAATTTCTATAATTAAAATATTTAAGAAGTTTTGTTCACAATTATAAGATAGTTTTGCTTAATTGTTTAAAAAAAAAAGCTAAAAGCCTGGAAGGGATTTCACATGAAGGTAAGAAGCTTTTGGAAATGCAGGTGTCCCTCATTATGACTGGAGCATGAGGAATCTCTCGGAAGTGATGACAAGAGTATCCAACCCTTTTCGATTGAAGCAAGACTAGACCAGGACTGGAAACCTGCTGGTGGTGGGGGTGGTATCTCATGAAAAAGGCATGGTCTCACTGACTTGGTCTTGGTCTCACCAAGTATATTATGAGTGACAGCAGCAGCCTAGCCTCTGTATGTTGTAACTAATCATAACAGGACATTATGAAATTATATATTTTGCAATGTAATTAAAAGATCTTTCCATAACTGCAAGATTAAATCCCAAATGGCTAGCACAAATGACTGCCATCTGAACAAGCTTTGAAATGCCAGGATACTCACCCTCAAGACAGCATTCCTGAAGCAGATCAGAATGCTCCAGTCTGGCAAGAAGCCTCCCTGGATTCTAAGTTGCCCCCAAAGGATGCAGTGGCTTGCACACTGCAAAGTTTATCTATGACTCTAAGCCACTCCAAGACCATTTGTAAATTACTGCTGGGGTAATTTACAAATATTGAAATTTGCTGACCTGAAGAAATAAAGATTTCCACAAATGCCTAATGCACTCAGGCAGTCACTCACTGGCAAGATCTTGTCTGAATGTCATGAAGTCAAATATGTCATCAAATATGACAGTTTCCAAAAGGGACCCAAGGTAGGTAATGATCAGTAATCAAGGGGTCAAATCAAAGTACATGGAGGGATCCCAAAGCTTACCTCTAACTTTGTCCTTCAAAAACCCAAATCCAATGGAGCAATCACCCTTCATTCCGTTCATATAAAGTTGAAGTGATCTTTTATTCTAGGAGTAATGGCTTGATGATTTGACACCTATGAGTCATAAGCAGCCCTTGTAAAAAGCCCCGTGACAATGTGTTAGCACACATTTAAGCCTCAGCTGTGTTTCCCACTCTGTTCCCGGTAGTCCCCGTCTTCTTTCAATCTAGGGTGGGGTTCTGGACCCTGGCTCAATGAGTGGACCCAGTTTCCGACCAAATATATTGCAGTGAACCTTAAAAATTCACACATTTGCAATGAGACTTTCTTCAAGGGGAAAATATATTTTTAGTTATTTGGCCAAAACAAGCAAAATGCTCAAAATGTTGAAATGGTGAGGCCCCCACTATTTCATTACTGCTTTGCTGAGGCAAAGAAGTGAAGATTTTTTTTTTTTTTTTTTTTTGCGGTATGCGGGCCTCTCACTGTTGTGGCCTCTCCCGCTGCGGAGCACAGGCTCCGGACGTGCAGGCTCAGCAGCCATGGCTCACGGGCCCAGCCGCTCCGCGGCATGTGGGATCTTCCCAGACCGGGGCACGAACCCGTGTCCCCTGCATCGGCAGGCGGACTCTCAACCCCTGCGCCACCAGGGAAGACCATGAAGATATTTTTCTTTGTGGTTCCAGCAAGCAGGCACACATTTATCAATCAGGACACTCTACAATGGATGTCTAATCAGATACACTAGTCCTCTGGGTAATTCCAAATTCCTGCAGAGAAACTTTGGCTTCTTTTCCTTAATGACTGTATTTGGAGAATGAACTAAAATGGTCAAAATTTTCAATACATCTTGGAGAAGGGTTAAGCACAAAAGTCCTGTTAAACAATAATGGGATTTGTGTGTGAAACATGACACTCTTTGAACACTTTTGAGAAAGTTACTCTCCTCTTTCCCTTCCAACTAATAACAATTCAACATTATTTAACATAATCCTACTGACAGGTAATTTCTGACACGAAATTTATTACTGACTTGCCCTTTGAGGGCATGTTTCACAATTAATGTTTCCTTTTAAAAGCTATAGCATACATTAGATTCTCCTACAGCGTTTCCCCATGTTTTCCTTGGAAACCCCTACTTTCTGTGGTATTTTACATTACCCGAACCTGTTTTAACTCTGTATCCTTACACACACACACACACACACACACACACACACACACCCCTCCTTTCCAGAAATACGTCCAGAAATATACTTAACATTGAAACATTTTATTCTACAATTATTAGGTTTACCTAGAACTGAATAAACAACATTAGTAGAGCATAAATTTAAATAAGTTTCTCCTGTACCTAACTGGGTATGTGATTGACTGAGCTAGAGGGCTTGAATTCAACAGGACCATGGCAGGAAATGGAGGAGCTGCAGATTGCGGCTGTTATCCAGGGCCAGTGAGACCTGCAAGCATCTGCCCTCATTGGTGCTTTGAGTCTTTCACAATGCAGGACACATGAGACTGTACAGAACACATTTGTGATTCTGACTCATTCAGAGAGATGATTCTTTACCTGGTGAGTCAGCATGAAGCTAAGTATTTCCCTACCTGTGCTAACCATACAAGGGCATTGCTACCTGGAGGATTAGGTCATCTGCCCCAGAAGGAAATGCACACCATCTCTGGTTTTTCTGGAACAGCTTTACTGGCATCATGAGCTCATAGGCTGGAGCTGACCACATGGTGTCCTTCCTTTGAAAAGGAGGCATCATCTAAAGGGCTGGTTGGCTGGCAAAGCAGCAAGGAGACAAGTGAAAGAAATATTCATTCATTCATTATTTATTTATTCATTTGTAATTTTAGGGAAGTCAGGTTTGTTGAGTTACAATTTACAGATGATAAAATTCACCCTTTTTAATATTGCAGTTCTATGAAATTTGACAAATGCGTAGAGTCACGTAACTACTACCACAACCAAGACATAGAAGAGTTCCATCACCTCAAAAAATTCCCTCACCCCCTTTGTAATTAACCCCTTTCCCCACCCACCATATTTATTAACAAATAATATTCAAGTGATTTACAACAGAGACATGAATTCACCTGCATGTTGTGACTTGTCCTTAATATAGTGGCAGGATTTGCTGGTAGCGAGATTCAGAGACGCTCCATACCACCAGAAGTCTGAGAACGTGCTGGGCAAGATCTATTGCCTCACATTTGCCCTAATGGATAACCTATTTCTGCAGAGGAACACGTGCAGGACTGATTCTACTAGGTAAATTCTTAGCTTCCTAACTCTTTCTCTAAGCTTAAGAAGAAGACTTACATCTCCCACTGTTTCAGAAGACTAAGTTCCCTTCAGCCTCCCACCTCAACCAAACTCTAACTGGAAGAAGCTGGATATATACACACTCTCCCCTACCTTGGCCCTTGCCTCTCTCCCCATAGACTGACACACACAGGAAGCTCTCTCTCTTTTACACACACACGCACACGCACACGCACACGCAAACACACACGAAACAGAGGCAACACAAAAACTGCCAGGACAGTCTGTCCTCCAAGGTGGTCATAAAATCTTGAAGGCCACAACGGGACCTTCTAGGCCCAGACCTGTGCAGAAGCCTGGGGTGAAAATCCTCTATCCCGAGAAGCTGGAACAGATCCGAGGGCCTTGCACATTAGGGAAGAGTTACATTCCTAGGTTACTGGGCCATTAGCAGCTCTACCATCCATTTTTCATTTGAAGGAAGCTTTATAAAGGTTGAATTCTTATCTTTGGGAGGCCTGTAAATGCAGTTCTTGTGTTTTCATTGGGTTTATTTAGCCTGGGGGATTTAGGTCCCCCTGTTTAGGTAGTAAATTTTCCCCTTTGTGTGAATGTATGTGGTTAATATACTTAAAAATCCATCAGGCAAGGATAACAAAAATGCAGTCACCTTTACACAGCAGTTTTTGGCAAGAATGTAGTCACTCAGGATGGCTGTGTGGTGCTTATGATTGAACTGTGGTCACTAAGCCGAATGCTATCAAACTCTGGAAAAACCAAAGCCAGATACCTCTGAGCACGCCTTTCACCACTTTCCCTCTGGCCCCTTCCCTTGCTGCCAGCTCCCCCTGTTCACCCAGCTGGCAGAGTGGGACACAGAAAGAAGCCCAAGATGAATAAATGGTAGACACTGCTACAGCCTTTAAACATGTACCAGAAAAGATGGACTCCAGCGCCTAAAAGGACAGAACTGAAGACCTGATGGCATGAGTTGCAACGCTTGGGAGGCCGGTGAGGGAGAAGCTGCTCAAGAAAAGTAAAACGACAAAGGCCCTCGAAGACGCCCTTGGAGAGCTTCCAACTCTTGGTTGAGAACAACATTAAGCTTTGGCCCCTTGAATCAACATTATCTGACACTAGGGCACAGATTCCGGGTCCCCCAAGGTCCCCCTCACAACGGTAACCTTGGGTGATCGATGGTCCATTAGCCGATTTTTCCTCCTGCCCCCTCTGACCCCACACGCTCATCTCTCTGCCACCTCCCTCCCTGGCCCTGGTGGCAGAGCCCAGTCACCAGGCTGGGTTCAAAAGCTGTGGGCTCTGACCACAACGAGCATGAAGCCTTCCCACTCAGCCACCGCTACTGCCGACTGCAGGAGACCCAGTGAAGACCACACACCCTAGTGTTTCCAACTCAACCAGGTGGCCTTGGTCCCTGACAGATCTGAAACAAAAGGAGAAAACCAGCTCATTGCACAGAGTCATGGCGGGAGGAAAGAAAAAATCCTGCCATACAACTCTCTCTAGCCTAAAGACAAAATCAAATCAAAATCAAAATACACATAAGAGGATTATTCTACTTAAAAACTACCTTTTAAAACAAATAAATAAAAATAAAAACTACCTTTTTCATTAGACTAAGGGATAGCTCAATATTTCCTATCCTTCCCAGAGACTGCGCTCATTCAACAATTATTCTAAACGGGCACTCAAGTGTAACAATAGTACCCAGGCTCTTTGGGTGCATAAGCCCATCCCATATGCCATGTAAAGGATAGAAAAAGCACTTTGGACTCAACCACCATCCTAGAGCAAATTCTGCAAAAAATGTGCTCCCAGAGCTAAGGAGCCTAGGAGCAGGTGAGCTCAGGGCCTAGAAATTCATCAAGATGGAAACTATAGGCAGTCCAGCACAAATGGCTTCAAAGCAAAGGACAAACTGTCCCATAGACCTAGGACCTAAAATAAAGCTATGTCTAAAATGCACGAGTCAGAAAAGCACACATTTTTCAAAAGGTAAACACACAACCTACTACTCAAGAACTACTGTACTAATTCAAATTATCACTGCTTCCTGCTATGGTTGCGTAACTACCTCAGGTCTAACTTTCTAGAAGGATGTATCTGCAAGGCTATTTAAAGTTACACCTCTGTGGGAGGGAGACGCAAGAGGGAGAGATATGGGGATATATGTATATGTATAGCTGACTCACTTTCTTATACAGCAATTATACTCCAATAAAGACATTAACAAAATAAATAACTAAAAATAAAGTTACGCCTCTGACATCTTGCTTTAAATGGTAAGCTCCAGGAGGAGTTATTTGACTTTCTTATTATAACCACAGAGATAGCATGATATACAAGTAGGTCATAGATTATGAATGAACACAGATGAATAATTACAACTGATCAATTTTTATGCCAATAATTAAAAAATCTTCTCTTTTAAATTAAGGTAATTTAAGAAGAAATGTAGAGACCCTATTCTTCTCATATTTGAGCCAGGCAATACTTAAACTTACATATAACCAACCAGTCCCTATCATTAACCTTTATTGACCTAAAGATTACTCATGTATCAACACATGTCAACCATCAAGTTGCCCCATGCCCTCAGGAATTTCAGAGACCTGTTTCAAGAAAAGCAGTAATGACTTCTGAAGGAGTGAACAATGGAATCTGATCTTCTAAAACAGTTTTAGGGTCAATGATACAAGTCCTTACATCCTGGATTTTAACCTGCTCATGTACTGTGGGGAAGGAGGAAAGACAGGGGCCAGGGAGGCAGGGAGACTGGGATTGATATCAAATGACATCTTAGAGCAGCGCCCTTACCAACCAAATTCTGCCTGGCTCTGACCATAGACTAGTTAGCAGCTTCAATTACATAGTATTTCCCCTTTAACATTTCCCTCCCCCCATTCATGTTTTAAAACATAAGAAGACATAATTTCTGCCAAAAGGGTCTTTCTGGCATTTTACTGCTAAAGTCCTATCCTTCCACCTACACTCCTCGACCTCCCCCACCCCTCCACTACTAAAAAAATCACACCTGAAAAAAAAGAGAAAAGAAAATGGAAAAGTATGAAACCTGTGAACACACATAAGGGGGAAAACACTCCTTACCCTGTTTCCTCCTAAAGACAACCAAAATGAAGGGCAAAAGGAGCGTGTGTGTGTGTGTGTGTGTGTGTGTGTGTGTGTTTGTGTGTGTGTGTGTAATCTGTATGGTACAAGAGGAAGCCATATAAGATCTCTCAGTGCCCTAATGTCATGCTTAATAAACAAAGCTCACAGTCAATGACATTACCCAGGAAATACCATGTCCCGTACTGTTCAGTGTTTGTTTCAAAGTACTAAGTCTGGAGAAAAACAAAGGAAGCCAGAGGGAGGAAGAGAAATTCAGTTTAACTGTATTGCTGTGAGCTCTAAAAGCAAGCCAAATCCCAAGTCTGCCTCTTTTATTTTGTTAGGAGAAAATCTTTTCAAGTACGCACATGATAAAAAAAAAAAAATCTATGGGCACTGGTCTTCCTTTGGGTAAGTCAGTGGTCTTTATCATTGCGTTTTAACAAAGAAGAAAGCATAAAACCACTTCCCTTCCAATGCATTATACTTCCAGAGTTTGGTCCCATAGCTAACGCAGAGTTGTGTACTTCATTAAAACTCAGAGATCCACCTGGTTTAAGGTTTTACAGATCCATTAGGCAGCAGTTGAAATACGGTACAATTTTCTCATATGGCAGGCAATCTGTTATTATGGATTGGGTCCTCCTGGCAACGAATGTGCTACACGAATTTGCACTTTCCAGTCCCTGGAAGGCCTCACATGCCCCCAGCACATGTATGTACACACTGTTTCGCTCCCACTCAGAGGACATACTATGTATGTCTTTCTTTCTTCTTCTCTTCTCTTCTCCTTCTTCTCCCTACTTCCCCTTACAGTCAGTCATGTGGCCCCACTTTTTACACATTCCTGGAGTAGTTTTATCCTCCAGCCCCAATACATTATACGTTTTGGGTATATTTTGACCACCTTCACTCATGTGCTCCCCTCCCCTCCCCAACCCCTACCCTCACCTCTGGCCACCACCAGTCCATTCTCTGCATCTATGGGTTAGTGTTTTAAGTCTATCCGTGTTGTTACAAAAGGCAGGATTTCCTTCTTTGTTATGGCTGAATAATACTCCATGATACAGTCGACTCTGAAACAACGTGGGAGTTGGGGGCACTGACCCTCTATGCAGTCGGAAATCTGCTATAACTTTTAGTTGGCCCTCCGTATCCATGGTTCCTTCATACCCAAGGTTCTGCATCTGTGGATTCAACCAACTGTGGATCACATAGTACAGTAGTATTTACTATCAAAAAAAATCTGTGTATGAGTGGACCCATGCAGTTCAAACCCATGTTGTTCAGAACTCAACTGTGTATGTGTATATATATGTATACACATACACACACATGCCACATCTTCTTTATCCATTCATCTGTTGACGGACAATTAGGTTGTTTCCATGTCTTGGCTATTGTAAATAGTGCTGCAATGAATATGGGGGTACGTATATCTTTTCAAAGTTCACATTGTAAATACTAGTTAAAGGGTTGCCATTCACCTAGAATCTCTTTGAAATGAGTCCTGCAAAATAATTGGAAAGTCACAACTTTTATATTTGCCTCTAAAGCCTAACTATAGCAACCACAATCTAGTTTTTCAAAGGGATCATTATATTTGTCAGCAGATAAATCTCTCATTTATTTCTGACGACCTTATATGTATAACGTAAGATGGTATTCCTGAGACAATTAAAAAGAAAAAAGAAAAAAGCATGCACAGACAAGGAAAAGCCATGCTGCATCTAACAAAGTTTGCAAAGGCTTAACAGGAGCCAGTTCTGATTAGGAACATTTTGTAATCAAGAAGCAGAGGGCAAATGAATATGAGCCATTTCTGCTTGCTGAGGATTCTTTTCCGGGGTGAGTGGCTGCTCTCATACCAAAGCTGGGCAGGGACACCAAAGGTATCTGCCAGGAAAGCCATACAAAGGTGTGTGTTTTGAGGGCTTCCCTCCCTGGTGGCGCAGTGGTTGAGAATCTGCCTGCCAATGCAGGGGACACAGGTTTGATCCCTGGTCCGGGAAGGTCCCACATGCCGCGGAGCAACTAGGCCCGTGAGCCACAACTACTGAGCCTGCGCGTCTGGAGCCTGTGCTCCGCAACGGGAGAGTCCGCAACGGGAGAGGCCGCGACAGTGAGAGGCCCGTGCACTGGCCCACGCACTGCAATGAAGAGTGGCCCCCGCTCGCCGCAACTAGAGAAAGCCCTCGCACAGAAACGAAGACCCAACACAGCCAAACATAAATAAATAAATAAAATAAAATTTAAAAAAAGTGTGTGATTTGAATCACAAGTGTGAATAATCACCCAATGAGTAACTCATTGGGTGATTATTCACACTCTTAGCAGGGCAACAATGAAATTAATATGTAAATATTTTTAAGTCAAACGAATATTTCTACCCACAGGCATAGGATAATTTGAAGAACAGAATGCCAATATCTCAAATTAAGCAGAACAATCCTGCTTCGTGAGATAAATTATCTTTCAGTGTTATTACATGGACATTTTAATCTTATAAAACATAAACAGTGGTGCTTGCTATCAAAATATTGTCCCCAAATATTGTCATTTCCTCTGTCCTGAAGACAAGATTAAAGGACAAGCAAGGAGATGGCAGTAATGATTTTCAAATTGTATTCTAATCACAATTTTTTTAATCAACTTTATTGAGATATAAATTACACATGATAAAATTTATCCATTTCATGTGGAAAGTCATTGAGTACTGGCAAGTGTCTACACCTGTGTCACCACCAACATAATCAAGACATAACACAGTTTTGTCACCCAAAAATTTCTCTCATGTCCTTTTGTTGCCAGTCCCCTCCTGGGCCACCACTGACATGCTCTCTGTTCCTACAGGGCATTTTGCCTATTCTAGCATTTTGTGGAAATAGAACCATAACGAACGCATTCTTTTGTGTCTGTCATCTCTAATCTTGATTTGCCAAACCTACCATTTTGCTCAAAGTCCTTTGCCCCTCACTCCTGCATCTCATGGTCAGGAAATCAGCTTCAACTCTGATAACCAGACCAGGGATGGACAAGTGCCATTTTTGAGAAAGTCACTAGAATAGCAGGAAACAAGGAGTGGGAAGTTGCAAAGGTCAACTCCAGTTCCTTTTCTTTTGGGATATTAATTTTAGCACATTGTTTGGGTTTCCCCAAGAAGATATTTTTGGAATAAGGGGATTCCAAGCATGAAGGCTAAAATTAGAAAAGAAGACCCTTTCCATACTCTTTCCCACACAGCCTTAAAGTGTTAGGTCTTTGACCAAACAGATGCAAGAAAAATGCTTGATGATGACACCAGAGAGAGACGAAAGAGACGGGTTTTCTCGCAATATCTAGAAGAATTTGGGAAAATACCAAAGTACAAAGCAATTATGGATTACTTATTTCTGAACCTACTGATATTCTTCTCACCTAAAGTAGAATTTTCCTGGGTTTATAAATTAGAAGTTTTCACTTACCACCACTTAACACCAAACACGAATACTTTCTTCTTCTTGTTAGGACCAAGCAAGGATATTTTGGGTTGTGTGAGACACACAGTTGTCTATGGACCTGATATGCTCTATATAAGCCATTTCAGTGTCAGAAGAATCCTAATTATCAAAATTATTAGGCTATTCTGTTTCCTGATGTCCTCTAAGACCTTCCTGTGTGACTCAACTTTTTTTTCAAATAAGAAAAGGCATAAATTGTTCTGTGTCCTAAGTCTTTAGGTAAACATCAGCTCCTGGGTTCTATTTGTCCTCAAGCTGCTGTCACATTATGATTGGAAGAGAAAATATTAATTCTTCCAGGACTCTGGGGTATAATGCAAGCAATAAATCAACTTACATAATTCTTTTTGAAATAAAGCAAAGGGTTAAAATGATTTATTTAAGATTAGTGTTTGTCATTAAGAACCTTTCTACTTCAACTGAAACAATTTTGATCCCAATGATAAGATTATTTTAATTTATGGTATTGTAATAGATGAAAAAAACTAAGGCAAAAGCAGGAGACAACTAAGATGATGTATACTGAGAAGAATTACAGAGAGGGCTGGGCTCATGACTATTTTATTATTTTATTACTTATTTAATATTTATTATTTTATCATTTAGTGAGAAATTATGTTGGATTCTTACCCTAGACAGAGCAATACTTCCTTCATCAGACAGATTAGCTGACCAATAAGAAGGTTAATCAAACCACTAAAATAGAATGAATATTCAAACAAAAAAAGTTTTAATTCTTCTGAATAGTAAGTCAACATCAGGCACTACTTAGTAGGCGGTCTTGTCTTGCATTATCTAGTTCTGTAGGGGAAAAAAGGGTTTATAAACTCTGTTAACCATATATTCAAAAGATCAATGGCCATTAAAATGATCCTTTCACTGACATTTCTCAAGGTCAATCTCTCACCCATGTGAGCCTCTGATGGCAGAAAATAAACCCAGATCTCACCATAAACATAGATTCTTTCCAATATCTAAAGCCAATGTAAAGGAGAAATAGAATTTGTCATATTTCTTTGGTATCAAGGGTGTGTGTAGAGGCAGTGGTTTCCAGGGAAAAGAGCACCAAAATAAAAATTTTAAAACTCGTCTTTGATTCCCTGCTTCCTGTAGTAGGGACCTTGAATAAGTCATGGCCCTTCTAGTCTCCTTTGGTTCTTTATTTGTTTAAAAAAAAATGTAGCTGGAAATTGTCCTATATTCCTGCTCTACCTGGAGTGAGATAACAAAAAGTTGCATGTGATCTGGTTTGAAAACTTTTTAAGCATCACACAAATACAGAGGATTACCACTCTTTTATGCATACCATCTCTCTAAATACTGTATGCTACACATATTCCTATGTAAGCACTACCCTTAAATTTGTGAAACAATCCAGCTCTGGCCACAGATCTCCTGAGGACACATTCCTTCTTACATCAACAATGCACATTTACAAATTACCTAAAGACCCCCTAAATCTACAGCAAAATCTTCCACACTCTGTTTTCTAAACTAGAAGCACAACTGGCTGTAACTTACCCGCTAACTCACTGACTAACCAACTAACTAAAACATAGGGGCAGAAAGCAGCATGTTCAGTAAGCTTACCAGGTTTAAACTGGAGTGGAAAAAAAAAAATCCAAATTCAAAATATGGGCAGAAAAGGGCCCAGACAAATCAGTTATTAGTCCTCAAAAACATCACACCCCTTGGAAGATCTACAAACTAAATACAAAATCCCACAGCAGGATGTCACACACATTCAGATTGTAGTCACTGTTCAGTGGTGGCCATAGGCAACAAAGACCTTCTTTGAGACAACTTCCACCTGGTCGGGGCGCCCCAGTTCTGAACAGTCTACTGCAGCCAAATGCCTCTCCTCCCTGTTTTGTCATCTGGTTGAGATAGAAAGGTTACAGGGCTAGTGATAAGGGAGCTGGTACTACATGGAACAAGGATTCAGATCAGTGACTGCCCAATTCCTCTTTCAATGTGATCAGAAGACCTCAACAGGTAGGCTGTGATCAAAACAAAACATTTGGGTTCATACTGGCTAAGTTCTCAAAGGCTGTGGACAAGTCATTCTTCATGTTTTTTAGAGTTCACCTAATTGCACATAAAGGTTTCTGTCATTGAATCTTCATCTGGTAGCCATGGAATCCAGTGAATTTATGAATTTCGGGGTAGGATGCAGTTGTTGACCCTAAGATGCTCACATTCAAAAAGCAGTCAGTCGGTCGATCTTTTCAGTGATTATCATGGGTGACTGAAAGGGGAGAACCTTATCTTGTCAGGCAGGGTAGGACTGTGGAAATCAACTAACTTAAAATCAAATTAAAAATTAAACATACCTTTGATTTTTCAATCCTGGGGGGAGGAATAATTACAGATTCACAAAAGGTTGCATAAAATTGCACAGGGAGGTCCTTCTTACTCTTCACTCAGTTTCCTCCAAAGGTAACATCTTTCATAGTTATAATGCAACATCAAATCAAGAAACTGACACTGGTACAATCCACAGAGTTTATTTCACCAGTTTTATAGGCACTCATTGTGTGTATGTGTTTAGTTCTCTAAAATTTAACATATATGTAGATTTGTGTGGTCACCACCACAATCAAGATACAGACTATTCCATCACCAGAAGGATTACTCACAATACCTCTTTATAGCCACTTCCAGTCCCTCCACCAACCCTAACTCTTGGCAACCACTAATCGGCTCTCCATCTCTATAATTTTGTCATATCAAGAATGTTACATTAATGGAAACATATAGTATGTAATCTTTTTTATTATTATTTATTTATTTATTTATGGCTGTGTTGGGTCTTCGTTTCTGTGCGGGGGCTTTCTCCAGTTGCAGCAAGCGGGGGCCACTCTTCATCGCGGTGAGCAGGCCTCTCGTTGCTGAGCACAGGCTCCAGACGTGCAGGCTCAGTAGTTGTGGCTCACGGGCCCAGCTGCTCCGTGGCATGTGGGATCCTCCCAGACCAGGGCTCGAACCCGTGTCCCCTGCATTAGCAGGCAGATTCTCAACCACTGTGCCACCAGGGAAGCCCTGTAATCTTTTGAGGTTAGCTTTTTCCATTAACTGTAATTCCCCTGAGATCCACCCAAGTTATTGCATGTGTCAACAGTTTGTTACTTTTTATTGCTGAGTAATATTCTATATGGTATGGATGTACCAGTGTTTGGTTAACCGTTCCCCCATTGAAGGACATTTGGAAACAGGTTCTTATTTTAAAATAGTCCAAATTTGTGAATTCTGACACAGATCAGATTAGTTGTATAAAGAGATAAGATCTGTCCTGACTGGATGAAAATATGCTATAGAATAATCTATTCACAAATTGATTACACATGAATATTATACATTCACTTTATGGCTTTTACCTTTTGGTGACCATAAGAAGTTCTCAATAATGTGTCCCAATTTTATGGTGCTTAAAAAAGCCTCTAGCAAAAACTTTCTGCCCAAACATACCTTTTTTGTCCTAGATCTTTACAGTAATGCTTCAATGGCCTCTACAGCAAACAGAATTTTAAGAGATATCTATTTTTTCCAGACTGAAGAATTGAATTAACAATCTCCAAGATTTCTGAGTGGCTTTGATCTGTCTTGCTTAACTTTTCAGCCATTTCATGTACTGAAATATTCCCAATGCAAGTAGAAGTTCCAAGTGTAGAGCTCTCTTTCCTATTCTGTTACGTAAAGCTCTTAAGACCCCATCCATAATTTAAGCAAACAACTGATAAGCACTTTCCATGGACCCAGTGCTTGTCGGCTGGCTCCTCTACACATTACAAATACCCTTTCAAATGGTCCCTATTATTATTTCCATTTCACAGATGAGAAAACTGAGGCTCAGAGGGATTGAGGTACATTTCTCCCAGTCACACATTTAGCAAATGGAGTTCTCAGGTTTCAAACCCAGGGGTCTAGTTCTAGCACCTGTGTCTTTAATGCCCCCCACTACTTTCCCACCTTCAAAGATTGCATCCCTGCTCGTCCAGTTTGCCTAATACCCTTTTCATTTCCCCACTCCTCCTATATTTGTTTCACATAGTTCCTACTTTTGTGGGGTTTTTTATTGTTGTTATCTTCTATGTCTCTAGAACAATTCCTATTTTACCCCACCCTCCATACACTAAAATAGACAGTGTCTACTAAAGTTTATTACATAGAACCAGGCATCACCTCCCCTCCCTCCCAACAATAGGGATAAAAGAAGGTCTAAGGATCTCCCAAGATGAAGACCAACATGGCGATTATTTGAAGGGAGATAACCCATTCTTGGGAATGTTACATGTTCCTTTCCTTTGCTCATTTGATTCTCTCATTTTGGTCGTATATACCTAACCAGAAGGTAGATGCAGAAAAAGGAAAGAACATGAAACTCATGTTGGTTGAAATGACCCTTTACGGAAGCTCTAGCAGGGTGGGGTGGGATAGGGGAGGCAAAGAGGCTGTTATAACTCTTAGCTGAAATGTGTTAACTTGGGTTGAGCTGTTTATTTACCTGTGTGGTTTCTGAGTCCCACAACTCCTCTAGAGGAGAAAACATACTTAAAAACCCTAGAATATGTATTGAAAGTATTTTTTTGGATAACTCCCATTCCTGTCCCTCTCACCTTTGGCTTTTATACAACAGGGACAGTGCCAGTGGTACAATTCTTTTACATTTTACCCATTATTTGTAGTAGAATAGGAATAATCTGAAAAACTTGCCTTTGCCTCACACCAAATCTTAAAGCAAACAAAATCTTCGGAGGACTGTCTAGCCTACAAAATGTTTCTCTCACATAAATTGTGTACTAGCTAATTCCTTCTCTTCTCCATCTCCTTCCTACCATCCTTGCGTCTCATGTCGTTAAATTAAACCACCACAGGCACTTGCCTGCTACAGTGAGTTTTATCACAAAAGGGATTCTCGGGAAAACCACGCTAAAAAACTTTGCGTATATGAAATTACGCATAAGGCCCGCTGTCTGATCTTCATGCAGCTGCTCTGATTAATGTTAAGGCTTGGGCCTGGTGCTTGGCTGCGCACGCCGAGGAAATGGACAGAGAGTGTCTGTCTGCACTGCTCCTCTACCCCCTGTTCAGCAACGCCTGGATTCAAATAGCATTTTCTTTCCAAACCACCAAGGCACATTAGGGAACTCAGGGAGAGGTGGGTGTTAAGGAAGGGAGGATACAAGGCAGGTCTAGGGATCCAGGGATATAAAGGCCGGGGTACGGAACTGGAGGTGGGGAGAGAGGATTGCGAAGAGGCAGGGGTCACTACAATGTGCTACGTACCTACAGCCCTCCCTAAGCCTCCACTCCCACACACCAACTCCTACCAGACACACCTCGCTCCCCACCCTCTCAACACGGCATGGCTCCTTTTAATAACTCCATTCATCCCCCTTGAACTTCACGAGAAGCAGAAATCAAATCACAGATGGCATTTCTATCGAGGCAGGCACATCACAAAAGGATGGACAATAGGTACCTTGAAGATCATCATGGAACAATTCTCACATCCAGGCATTGACTAAATATTCCTGACCTGTTAGACGGCTTACAAGGACAATACGATGATCAAAGAATGAAGTCTTAGCTAAAACAATCAACAAAAACTGGGCTTGCCCTGGAACTTTAAGAACCAAAGTTCCTTATTTGTAAGATAGAAAACTATTTTAGAATTTTACTAATTGGCAATAGTACAGAGCTGGGGACATCTGTCATTATACACTTAGGGACTCATCATTGACAGAGGCTGTGCTGTGAAATGGGGTATCAACTTTGGCTGGATGAAGTATCTGTGAAAGACCTTCTCACACATCCCCTCCCCCCCCCCCAAGTACAGTCTCATGTTAGTAACAGACCAAAATGCTCGCAAATATCATCTTCTAAAATTATTTTTATATTTCCAGACATTCTCATGGATTCCGTTTTAATTAGCAGGAAAGAAGAAAACCCCAAGAAAACATAGTTATGGGCTTATTTTCACATCTTTTATAATTAGTATTATTTGAGGAAGAAAATTCCAAATACAATCTGAGCTAATACACCATATTTGTTACAATCCTTCCCTCTCTCTTTCATCTCTCCTGTATATACTTCAAATGAACTTAAAATGAAACTTTCAGACAGAAACTTAAGCTATAGTAATTAGTTCAAAGCTGAAGCTTCGATCACCTCCTACAGATCAAATTGCCAACACAATTTGAAGAAAAGGGAATGTTTCTAATCTCTTGTAATCTAATGTACAAAAAACAACAATCTTTATCTTACAGAAAATTCTCTTCGAAATCTGTCAACAAAACAGGAGAAAGGTTGGGGCTGTGTATGAGAACACACTGTCAAAAGCTATGAGTCTTATTTTGCCTTTTCTAAGTTCAAAAAAAGTGAGTTTCCCCTCACTTATCAAAAACAAATGAAACTTCTTTCCACTAAAATATACCACAGAGCATAAAAATAATCCCACCCTACTTTAAATCAAGATCCCCTTTAAACTCTGTAGGGAAAACTTCCCGGTTGTACCTACGTTGAGTTTTTCACGCTATCAGGTCACTGCACAGAACATAAATTGAGCAACGCCAATTTAGCAGAGGGAGCAGGATTCAGATAAAGTAATGATGGATAGAGTGAGGTGAAGTAGGTGTGTGGCCCTCAAGATGCTCAATCACTAGTTCTGGGTGAGGGGTGAGTGATATTACACTGGCTTAATGGACTTGCCAGTGCTAATTAACCTGGGACACAAGGAATGGCCAAATGCATCACGAGAAGTTGTTACAATTCTTAAGTCTAATGATCAGAGAAATAATTCACAGACCAAGTATCTGATGATGCTCAAGGGTAGCTTTAAAACATTCCACCACGCACAAAAGATCCTTCTAGCCCTCCGAATGGTTACCCACCATTTTCACACACCTTCTCTTACATGAGATAACTCATTGAAATGCCAAGTTCCTAAATAAATAAATCTTAGTTTTAGCTCCCTTTCCTGCCTTTTCCTTCAGAGGGAAACCAACATCAGTTTGCCATAGAAGTATAATTCTAGGTCCATTTTCCCACCTTCTTAGAACTCAGATGTAGTGAACAAGTATTGTCTCTTTTCCCTCTGATGGAAGGCAGTCCAATGAGGCATCCTGTTCTTTACTCCCTGTTTTGCTCTCCCATGCCTTGGAGACCATCCTTCCTCCCACACAGGCTGGGAATCCTTGCCAAGTAGAACCAGCAAGACTCAGCTAAGCTGTGGCTCATCAGGGTCCCAAAGTCAGGAGAATGAGGAGGGTCTAGAGCTGAGGTAGGGGTTGATGTGGTCCTTGGATGGGAACGAGGACAGGTAATTTACTCCCTTTAATCTGGTCCGACAGCAAATTAAAAGAAACATCCAAACCTAAGTTGGATCCACCCAAGAATTATTTGCATGAAATACGACTTGCATCTAGGCCAGACTCTCCAGGTCCACTGTTTAACTTTCCTGATCTGGAATCACATCTCTCTAAACATTCCCAAGGGTACTGTTATCACATTTTATTGGTGGAGAGTACACTGGAAAGGACGTATCATTCAGCACCCCCAGTGGACACCTGAAAACCCTTGTGGTACAGTAAGCAGGACCAAGAGATGAGCTTTCCACTTACAAAGAGGTACGCTCTTCTGTATTGCTCCTGAAAGAACATCTGCTCCTGGTGGCCAAATGTCTACACTTCATCAGAAAGCAGTAACAGAGGATCAAAATGGAAGGCCTCATGCAACCCATACTTATCCAACCCTTGGGTTCCAGATTGTCCTGTCAACAGGCATTCTGTAGCTGGGAAAGGAAAAGAGCTGCCCTGCTTATCCTGCCAAGGAGATAATGGATCCAGTAATTTCTGAGTTTGCCTCAGGAAAGTTTAACTATCCATTAACCACATTCTGGAGTTCAGGCTAGAACATCACACATTTTATGTTTCATACTAAATTATGGGCTTGGTCCCAGTGCAAATTTAAGCACCGGGTGTGTTGGGAACAGCATCACATGGCACTATCCTAGCTCCAAGGCTCACAAGTCATTAAGCAAACTGGGATCCTTTTCACTATTGAAAATCACCATCACATGCTGATAACAATAGCAACAATAATAATAGCGAATACTTTTGTGTCCTTAAAATGAACACAATGCTAAATACTCTATGTATGCATTATCTGATGCATACATTTATTTCTGATGACAGCGATGTGAGTTGATTGCTAATATCCACACTTTAGGGATGACGTAACCAAGGCGGGGAGAAGATAAGCATGTCCAAGGTCACAGAGCTGTTAACTGGTCGGACCAGGACTTGGACCCAGGTCTATCTAGCTATAAGTTTATGCTCTCAACCCATTCAAAAGGCTTCACATACGGCAAAAAAAAAAAAAAAAGTGTTTTATTTGGATAGAAAATTCTAGTGCATCCTCCTTTCAATAGTTTAATATGGAACTCTTCAAAGTGGGCAACTGAGATGCTTCTAAGCATCTGTGGCTCACTTCTTTTGGATCCCAGAGTGCTGCTATGGAAATAAGTTGCAGTGTAGATCATACTTGTCTTCTAATATATGCAATGCAAGAAATTCAGTTCTGAGATATTCAGCGTAGTTGGCTCCTTTTTGCCCCTTGGGAAGAGTAAAATTTCAGTTTGTTTTATTTAAAGCATCTCTAACCTTGAAGTGACCACCTTTATCTTGGTCCCCCACTGGCCTGGCTGCCCAGATATTTAGTAAAAGCAATTCTGGGGAGTTCTCACTCATCATGTTTGATTTGGGGGAATATTCACTCATCATAGCTATGTAGCTGCCACATACCCCAAAGTCTCATAAAAATTGCATCATATCGTCTCTGAGAAGAATCTTCCAGTCAGAAAGGTGGTCCCTTTGGGAGAGGTCTGGGAAATCCCCAACATTTAGGTCCACTGGGTGGAGGGGGTTGAATGACGTGATTTAGGAGGTCTTGGCCTAAAGCGCTGTGGTAGGCATGATGAAAGTGAGGCCAAGGATCAGATTTCCCAAGGAACCCAGAACACCATACCAGAGGTAGGTGTGTGATATCCATCTGCTGAACTTGTGACGCCAGAGAACTTCAACTGGAGTAACATGAAAACTGGCCTGGCCCCTCCAATTTCAAAAGCATCAGTCCTATCCCCTTTGCTTTGATGGTGTGCAAAATGGGTCTGAA
>RJWK010029267.1:0-25355 GCA_004363435.1 Platanista minor | reverse complement strand
TCCTGTTGTGGAGCACAGGCTCCGGATGCGCAGGCTCAGCGGCCATGGCTCACGGGCCCAGCCGCTCCGCGGCATGTGGGATCTTCCCGGACCGAGGCACGAACCCGTGTCCCCTGCATCGGCAGGCGGACTCTCAACCACTGCGCCACCAGGGAAGCCCTCAAATTAAGATTTTAATGGCTCTTCCATTTAGAGATCACACTCTTGCTTTTAATGCTGTCTTGTTAGATCTGATTTTTGACTTTGCAAGTGAAAGTAGAAAACCCCATTTCCTATTCAACTGTACGAATGTTTGCCTCTGTGTGTTTGCATGTGTATGTCTGTTAGGGAACAAATGCATAGTGCCTACGGAAAGTCAGGACAAAACAATTTCAGGAACTGGGAGTTTCCTGAATTATCTATGGTAAAAGGCAATTAAATGCCGAATTTTGACAAGGATAAAGTAGCCAGACCCAAATACTGACTGAATAGGGGCCCCAAGAGACTTTGTGAGTGTCAAACATACTTTTAAATGTTATTCTTTGGGGTTTAAATGTTTTATTCAATAAATAATGATTAATCTTGATGAAAGAAATTTAAACAGGACTCAAGTTGATAAAAACTGCTGGCTGCAACCATCATTTGGTCAGTGCTTGATCTTTGGTTGTGGATGTAAGTAGTTTTGATGCTGGTGGTGATGATGTGGGGTGGTTATAGACACTAGCATGTGTTTTTGGCCCTCTTCTCTTCCTATCACTTTGACAGAAATAACACTAAGTAAATGCCTTCAGCCTTCTCTGGCATGCAATTCTTCATTCAAGCAAAACATAATGTACCTAGGACGTGAAAGAAATTTAATAATCTCTGCATTCTTGTGATTTGTTAGACCTTTCCTACAAACACCTATAGAAACTATACAGTGTTTGCCTGGAGATTTGAGATAACAGGCTTACACTTGCAGCCAGACGGATTTTTTATTAGATGTTAGGCAGACAAGCTGTGCTGATGATGGGCAGTGTTGCCAAGAGAGTGTATGTAGAATGTGCTTCTTTGGATGTTTTAAAGATCTATTGAAACACCTACAGCTAATTCTGAAACTTTCAGGATAGATCTGTTGGAGGCTGAGGAATGAACTACATGAACTGGTAAGATTCCATCAACTTCCGGTATTCCAAAATAAGTATCCATTTGTTTAAAAGTGCACTAAAATGACACCTTTAAGGAGCAGGGGTGGTGATGATTGGTAATAACCATCATAGGTTTGGCAGCAAAATTTTTAGACCCTATGTACACATTTGTGAAGCTCTGTTATTCCTGGGGTAGTAATTAGCTTGAATGCCCATTTCTCTTCAGAAAAGGAACATAGCAGCTTGTCTTTAAGACAAAACTAAAAGGAGAATCTTTAAGTATGCAAAGTTCAGGCTGAGTTAGAGTTTTAATATTTAGCTTGGTTAATTAAATCCTATTCTTTGCCCTGAATTTAATTATCCCAACCATTGAGGTAATTTAATATAATAATAAAAAAGGAGCTAATGAGAAATGGAAGAGTCTCTGACTATTCCTTCACCTGGATCAGTGGGGGCATTTCTTCTTCAAGTGTCAGTTTGTGGATGGTGATGTGATATTTTATGGGGTATTATGAATTTTCAATTAGTTAGAAGATGAAAAAGACAGACAGTAGATCATCAATGAATGATCATATCAGGAAATCACTGAAAAGCTCATCCGTAAAGTTCAGGGCATATTTTAATATGACTTCATGATACCTTAGGCAGTCTTTTCCTCCTAGGCTGAGCTTAAATCACATTCTTATATTCAGTATGAAAAAGTCCTTGTTTAAGGTTTCTATTCAAAGGAAAGAAAGTCAGATACTTGACACTTCTAAGCAAAAATGAGTTTAAATAATGAGGTGACCTTTCTTTTCACTTCCAGTACAAAATGGTCTGTTTCCTTACTATTGTGCAAGCTTTGCCATCTCAATGCTGAGGTGCTGTGCAGTTGTATCAGACTTTGATTCAAATCCCAGCTGGAAATTTGCTAGCTGTTTCAAGTTAATCTCACTGAGCCTCAGTCTTGTCATCTGTGAAATGAGGATAGTGCTATCTCCTTCTTCCAGATGGCTGCAGGACCAAGAGAGAGAACGTAGAGGGCACCACACAGCCTGTCTGACGCATAATAGAAGCTCTGCAAATAGTGACTCCCTTTCTTCTGCACAAGTCACAAGTATGCTTATAAATGAATAACAGACACTAGTGGATCATAATGCCAAACACAATGCCAAATGTGTCGGCTCATTATCAACCACGACAGTGCTCCTCACACTTTAAAGTACCAGTGATTCACCTGGGGAGCTGGTTAAATATAGATTTGCATTCAGCCAGAGATTCTGCATTTTAACAAGCTCCCAGATGACACTTAAACTGCTGGATGGAGACCATACCTTTAGTAGTGTGGAACTAGGGCAATGACTTTTAAATACTGAGTTGACTTTGAGAGACTGGGCTAAGTTGCGAAACAGAAATTTGCTCTACCTTTTTTGTTTGTTTGTTTAATGGTAAAAATATTGGGGAAATCTGAAGATGCTACAGAAAAAAAAGTGTGAGTGAACACATTTAAAAATTTGGAAGCTCAAATCCATTCTACACACTTTCATTTATTGTCTGGACAAAGTACAAATAATTCAAACACAACAAGATTATGAAAAAAAAACATTTACAATACTTTCCCTCAGAAATCATCTAAACTAGCAAGATTAACATGAAGTCATTCATTATAACTAAAGTGTACAACTGCCTGGTCCTAAGATTTTTTTTCCTTTTTTTTCCCCCCCAAGAGTGAACACTTTATAGAGAAGAGATTTTGGCATGCCTTTCCCACTAATGCTTGGCAAATGCATCAAACTTTGCCAGCAAACTGAGTTCATTCATAGCAGGTGATGTTAAAAGGTTTCCCTGAATGTTGAACGAGTGTTCTCTGAACTGAAATCTGGTGTTTTTTTCTCAAAACCGAAAAGAGGAAAAAAAACAGAAAAAAAATTTAAAGGAGGAGTCTATGACGCAGCCGTGGTTTTTGTTACCTCTCTACCACTACGGCTACTACTACAAAGTTTGCCTCTTTAGTGTGAAAACAACAGTTCTGTCTACATGCACTTAGTGGGTTCAGCATGAGAAAAAACGCACAAAATAAGCACAAGTTATAAATAACCATAACGTTTTATTACCATTAAGACTAAACTGGTATTGAAAAGATTGTATATAACAAGACAAGAAAAGCAATAGCAAATTTAACTATCAACTAGATTATGCATAGCGAGTAACTGTTTCTATTACCCAGGGAAGAGCATGAACCCTTGTATTTTTTTGTTTTGTTTTTGTTTTAAATATATAACCGTACAAAGCACAAATATACTAAAATGATCAGTGCACTGGACGTGGGAGAATGCTCCCTCAGTCATTTTGTTCCCTTAGCTCTGTTTTGTTTTCCCCAATCTGAATTACATTAAAATAAAGACCCAGTTGTTTTTATTTTTCTACTGTGCAGTAAGAAAAAATATTCACAACAAACATGACAATATATCAAACAATAGTTCTACACAAGTTACCTTGATACCTCTTTAACTGTCACTTAAATATCATAAGAAAACATTTTAAGACATATACAAACAAAACTAGCCAAGTGTTACAACTTATAATAAATTAACCCAAAGAAAAAATAACTTTATATATATATATTTATATTGTATATACACATACACACACAACAGAATGACACAATAATATGCTTCTTCCCATAGTTTAAGTAAACAAATAAGTAGTCTAGCCAATCTAGCTATATTTGATCTCGGCCATAGGCATCATCACATCTGCGATTAAATAAATAAGTGTTTCAAGCAACATAAACAGTGTTTCAAATGTACCAACACAGCCCAATTCTATCAGCATGGGCTACAAAGTGAATTTGAAAATTCCTTAATGAATTTAAAGCAAATGTAGTTTTTGTTTTCCTCTCCTAAACACATTACATTTAACTATGATACTAAGATATGTAAATAATTTCGTAGCACCTACTGCTCAAACTAAGGAAGTTTTAGATCAAAAGGAAAAATTAATCTTTTTAATTTTTGTTCTGCTGACATCCCATACTGATGACTTAAAGAAAAACTGTCTTTCAACTCATCTCCTTGCTTTTGGGTTTTGACTGTGGGGAACTGTGGTACCCTGGGTAGAATGAACACTCCTTTCCCCTAGTAATTAATTATTTTTTTATTATTATTACATGCTATGAAAAGATATGAAGATCATCTGTTTATAGCCCATCCTTCAAAAAACAGTCTACGAATCCAGTTTAAAACACACATCTTGATCTCTAAAAAGTTACCAGTGCAGTATGAACGCGACAAAGTTGTCAATTTCCCCTAAATTAGCCAGTCAAAATATTTTTTTCTCAAATCCAGATTCTCTTGTAAAAATTCTTTATATTTTATAAAAATAGATTTTTCTTGAAACCCATTTTCAGCAAAGAGACCACCTCTTTGGCAACGTTAATGTTATTAAATTGTTAATGTCATCAGGTATCCCCCTCGCCCCCATCCCCTAACAGAAGACTGTTTTAGTTCACATGATATAAAAGAAAAAAGGAAAAATAAAAAAATTTGCAAAAGTTTCTTTAATTTTTGCAATTTTTATTATTCCTCTTTAATTTGTGTGGGTTTTTTTTTTTTAAACCAATCTGATTGGATCAACATTTTGACAAAAAAGAAAAATCTTTTTTTTCTTTCTTTGAATCCCATTACTTTGTAAAAATTGTTTTATTTTTATTATTTTTTTTTGTTTTTTGTTTTTCTTCTTCAAATGAGCGAATGGTCATCTTAAAAAGACCCACCTTCAAGGAAGGTAGTAAAGTTAGCTGGCTGGGTAAAAATCCCTGCACGTCGCTATCTATGTATATTATAGTCAACAACGACAGCTATGAAAGAACATTCAATGCATCAAAGGTATTTTTTTTGTGTTTTTTTCTTTTTTTCTAAGCATTATAAAATCCTCTCCTGGTACACCTCAGGATAATCCAATGTTTTAATACTTAGGCAACACTGGCTTATAAAGTCCATGGTTGAATATAAGCCTTGAAAAGTTTGTTTCTCTCTCTTTTGTGTGTGTGCGTGTGTATGTGTGTGTGTGCGCGTGTGTTTTGTTCGTATATATTTATATATATATTTTAATAAGTAAGGATGGGAAATTCAGGACTTGTGGGCTTTGTTGGTTTTAAAGGAAACTTGCAACACTCGGTCTCCCAGGCGGTACCCGTTGAGGCTGGCAATGGCCATGGCTGCCTCATCATAGTTGGTCATGGTGACAAAGCCGAATCCCTTGCACTTGTTGGTGTTGAAGTCACGGATGACTTTGACGTTGTTCACCGCACCAAAAGGGCCGAAGAGCTGCCAGAGGACACTCTCGTCGGAATCAGGGGACAGGTTGTAGACAAAGATGCACCAGCCTGTTCCTGTGTGACCAGGGATGTTCATTCCCACAAGGCTTGTCATCCCGTCAATGGTGATTGGGGAGAACCTGGGGGGACAAGCAGAAGGGGGGACTGGTCCAGACATCAGTCTGACCGTGGATAACACACAGATGCACAGACACAGACACGGGGCAGAGGCCTGAGTGAGTGTTTGCAGGAGATTCTTGAGGGTTTGAAAACCAAAATACAAAAACTAATGTCTGTGGCATTTCTTCTAATGGGAACAGTTAGACTGGCTAAGGCACATATATGCCAAGAGAAAGGCCTAGGTCAACTACTAAAAACCACGAAGAACTCCCAGAACAAGTCTCTGTCATACTATCAAGTATATGTTCATAGGGTATCCCACTCTGACCCTCACCCTCCCTCCCCACAACAGATCGTGAGCTCTTCAGAGAAGGGGCCCCACTTCATTCATCCTTTTGCTCTACTTATTTATTCAGTGGAGCGCATATGGGAATCTCACAGACATGACACGTAGAAAACACTCAATAACTGCTTATTGATTGAATAGGTGAATAACACTGGTGGATGTCGATGCTCAGGACATTTCATTTATTTTTTAAGGCAGTTTAGGAGATGGCCCTAGAAGTGCTCAAGTCTACCATCTTTGCAGTCCCTTGACTTAAAGGTGGTCAAAGATCTCTCAGTATTATCAAGCATGGAGATACATGAGATCTCTAGGTATTATGGGGCATGGAGATACACCCATTGCTATTAATCCAAAGGGTGGCTTATGTTTCATTTAGCATTTATTCAAAAGAGTTCTGAAAAAAACCCTGAGCAATAATAATAAAGATGTATCACTCCTTGATGCTATATTATCTGGAATTCATTTCTAAGCATCACAGGAGTGAGATTTCAAGTGGGTTGTGCACTTATATATCTCGAATCTCTGTACATCAGAAAAGCAGAAAACTGTTATTTGTCCTATTACAACTACTTTTGTATTAGGCTTCAAAATCTTCTTAGTTTTCACGTAATCTTGAAAAGAAAAACAATCCTTTAGATTCTATTCACCGTCTGATAAAATATGTATGTGATTCATGATGGATGCATCAGATGAAACAACCAGTGCCTACAGCAGAAAAAATATTTATTAACATTTTACTTTTTTTTTTTTTGCGGTATGCGGGCCTCTCACTGTTGTGGCCTCTCCCGTTGCAGAGCACAGGCTCAGCGGCCATGGCTCACGGGCCCAGCTGCTCCGCTGCATGTGGGATCTTCCCGGACCGGGGCACGAACCCGTGTCCCCTGCATCGACAGGTGGACTCTCAACCACTGCGCCACCAGGGAAGCCCTAACATTTTACTTTATACCAAACTCATACAGGTATTTTGACTCTATACACTGACTAGTATCTTGCTTTTCATTTGGTTAGTTGTTTTTTTTTTTTTTGAAGTGGGGGATAGGAGGAGAGGAAGCAAAAACTGGGGAAGTGAATGGATAAAGTATCATTTAGGAACGTTTTAAAAATACGCATATATTATTAGAGATTCAAAAGTCCTATGAAAGAATAGTTGTGTATCTAACTAAAATTTAGATAATCAAATGGCTGCTGAAGATATGCTAAACATAAAGACTCAACAGATATTATTTTTGGTATTGTTCACTACGTCAGTCTTCCCTCTTACTTAAAAACAAATAACAGGACAAAACCAAAAACATCATGGTGCAGATTCTTAGAAGGGCAAACCCATGTCTAATTGTTATTTGCATTATTTCTGAACATTGTCTTCTCAACCTTCTCTCCTCCAACTGAGTCAACTGACCTCTTTCGGTTTATAGGTAGAGAACGGCTAAATATTGTAAGGCCAAAGTCAGGGCCAGCAAAGAGGTTTCAAGTAGAGCCTCAGCTCTAGATGGTAATGTTACCTGGAGCACTTTGGTAGGAAGGACTCTGGATCCAAATCTGGGTTTAACAGGAAAAGAGAATGCTCTTATCAACTTGTGAAGTTTACTATGGGTGGGGAACTGGAGGAGATGGCAGTGTGCATGCTGCATTGCAGTTGTCTTCCCTGACCTCATCTATGTATAAGCATCACTCTCTTCACAATATTTGGTGCAACCTCACAAAAGTTCAAGAGGAGCAAAGGTATGGGACAGAGCTGGGAAAAAGTGTAAAATGCGTGGGAACAGGCAAGCAGTATGCTAGACACGTGGAGATAATTCACAGTTACCCTCATGGGGGCTGGGATTGAGATTCAAGAGGCTGGCACCCTGACAGTGAAGTCTGCAGTCAAGTTACTTTCTCCACTGCGTGCCAGTTTCCAGAGCAGAGTACCTACCACGCACAGAAAGTGGTGAAAGGCCTGCCTCATACAGGGAGTGTGACTTGGACTATTCAAGACCACATCTCTTTCCCTTGACTGCAGGAAGGGGAATTAAAGTGTGCAGCTCTACAGAGCAGGATGATGAAGATGCTATCTCCCTAGCAGCTCAGTGGGGCTTATCAAAAGTACACGTGGGAATCTCATGGACACAGTGACATAAAGCACCCAACCTCCCGAGATTCAGTTTTCAGACTAGGTCTGGAACACCCTTGTGACTACATTCAGAAAGTCCCCCAAACCTTAACACCACAAAAAGGTTTTAAATAAAAGAAACAGCAAGTTTAAAACATACATACATATATAACCAAGGGAGGATTGCTAATAACTGCTAAAACCTGTAACAAAAGAAACCCCTGGTTGAGGTGCACACAGATACACTTCATTCTCAGGCTGGGCCCTGAAATGCACTTTGAGCTGGGGGCGGGAGTCATAAGGTCATCCACGCACTTATTCATGCTTTGGCCAGGGCTGGTAGTCCGAAATCTAATTTTTCCACCGACAATCATAAGATGATTAGCAAAATGTTCTAATTTTGATTTGCTGGAATCTGCCCTCTTAACTGAATCTTGGCATTGCTAATGTAAAACAGTTGCTTTGCAAGTTTGCAAAATCATCTGGCAAAGAGTCACAGCCTTCCCTCTTAGGGGAGCCACTCAGAGGGCCGGATTATCAAAGGCTTGGTAGCTGTGGCACCTGAACCATAGGAGAAGCCCACCTGCAAATAAAAGAAAAAGTGAAACACACAAACACACTTTGTGTGCCCTAAAAGAAACAAAACCAACTGAGGTCTGAAAGTAAAAGAGAATTTGACATGCTGGTGGAAGAAAAAGGAAGAATTAAAAAAAAAAGTAAAGTTAGTGAATTAAAAAAAAAATTCTAGCCCCAATCTGTGCCAACACGGACATCTGGCAATCTGTGGAGTTTTAATTACCTCTTTACGCCATAGGCCATATTAAGCAAATTGTCCAGCCTGCAAAGAGAAGGAGGGTCTCTGGGTTAATGCCTCACAGATGGCAAGATCGCTCAATGGAACTATTAATAAGAATGCTCCATTTTCAAAGAAGAAAAGCTCAAAAACTTTCCCCAGTGCTTAGGAGTCTATCCGCTGGTAGTTTCCCCTTTTCCTGCCTCCAACTAAAGTAATTCATGTTCAGGTCAATGCTAGAGTTTAAAGCAAGTGTCTAATGAGCCTCCCTTTCTTTCAAGGTCTCAATTAATCCCACTCCCCCCACCTCTCAGAACATTTGTGAGGATTTAATTTTATGTTGTGCTGTGAAAATTTTTAAAAAGGGGGTGGCATCTTAAGTTGTTCACCTTTTACTGTAATGAAATTTATGAATAAAGGTCTCTGCTCCAGATTAACAACATAAGCACGCACATCATGCATACCAGAATGGATCTTTTCTCTTAGCCTGGCTACTTTAACTAAATCTTCTTACCACACACATTTTTTTTTTTTTTTGATGGGGTGGGGAGGTTTGAGGGTTCAGATTTTTAAAAAATTAGCTTACTATTGACAACCTGAAAGCACCTCCCAGCAAACTGCCGCCTTGTTATAATCTCCCTCACCTTCAGTATCTTACTTGGGGATAAGCTAGTCACATCATGGGGCAGAGTAGTAACCATAGTTTCCACCATTAGAAGCCTGCTGGAAAGGTTTTTTACGTAAATGCTGCATGTACTCTCACACAAAATAAAAATTAGATGACTTGGACTCTTCATGAAATCATTAACCATTTCATGTTCAGGGGGCATGGGAGTACCCTCCAGAGGCTGATTTTTCTCCTCATTGTGGCTAGATGCAAGGGCCTACTATCTTCCCCTGTGATGTCTGAAAAAGAGAAAAGACCCTTTCATTAAAGGGAAGTTGGGACATGGGTGGACTAAAATAATTATTTAGAATTATTATGGGTAGGTCAAGAATATTCTTATCTCTTGAATAACAGAGGTCGGACTGCCTACATGGAGAGAAATCTGCCTTTCAGAAATGTCCCAGGAGAAGGGGAATGCCCCGTTGCACCTGGAGCTTCCTGGGGGTTGGGTACCCAGAGGAAACACTAGTAAGGCTTGGACAGAGTCTTCTTCCTCCTTGTCTTCCCAGAGTCTGCTGACAATGTCAGAGTGAAGGTAACACAGAGGAGAGGATCCCCTCTACCCCCACCAACCCAACAGAGTTACGCAGAAGGAGGAGGGCCGACCAAACCACTCCCTCTGGCAAGGATGTGCCTCCTGGGCTACTCTCTTCTTTGACTTTCTTAAAAGCCACTGCCTTAGCTTTAAGTCTAAACTGCTGAATGTGGTCACTTATCTGTGATTAACTCTTGTTGAAACTGAACCTTCTTATTTGGGTAAATGCAGAAATTTTGTTTCAATCAAAGAATCTGAAGATTAATCACGGTCACAGTGGTAGTTTGAAAGGGGGCTTAGAAAAGCATCTGGTCCAATCATCACATTTTACAGTGGTGGAAACTGAGATTTGGGGGCAATTTTCCACAGTGATTCCTAGAGGCAGAGGTTCTCACCCCGCCCCATGCTTCAGGGCCGTGGGCTTCCCTGGCTCTTTTCCAGCACTCGTGTAGCAGGGCTCTTTCCTCTGTGGGCACGCCTACCTGAACCTCTGAGCCTGGTGGTGAAGCGGGCCGGGGTAGCGCCGGTTGGGGGACTGGTAGAGCTGGGAGAGCAGGGCCTGGCTGGACTTCTGGCTGGGGTTGTTGGCAAACTTCACAGTAATTGGTTCCGTAGCACCACTGGGCTTCTGGCCATTCAGCCCTTTGATTGCTTCTTCTGCCTCAATCCTCTTATCAAACCGGATAAATCCCACCCCTCTGGACACTCCTGGGGAAAGAGAAAGAGCCTTGATAAAGAGTGAACAAACCGAACTGGTAAACGTCTCCAGGAAGAGATGCATTGGGTCCCATGGATTTCCTTGGGGAGTCAGCCCACTTGCGGGGCCAGGGCTGAGCCTGGCTTCCTGAATCTTTCTCACCCATCAAAATGCACCTGCCTGCATTTCTGCCATCATGGCCCTGGACTGTGACTCCTACCCACAGAACACAGGCATCTTTCTCATCTGTCCCTTCCAGCCCCCCACCATCACCCTGCTCAGTCCTCAGGTCTCCCTTTAGTTGCTGTAACTGATCACCCACTGTCCAGTTTCTAGTCCTCCAATGTGTCCACCACACCTGGCAACTAAGTAATCTATTTGAAAAGCAAACTCTGACCATATTATACCGTTTAAAAACATCTTTTATACTTTTTCTGTACCTTTTCAGTTTTTTACCTTGTGCATGGTACCTATTCCTCATTGCTCCCCACTCCAAACACAGAAAAACAAAATGAACAAAACCCACAAAAATCCCTTCCACAGCTCCATGCCGCGTACAGATGAATTCCAGACTTCTTGGTGTGGCATTTAATGCCCTTGATGATCTGGCCCCAACCCCCTGTTGAACCTTATGTCAGCCATGCTGAACTGCCAGATATTCCTTGAACAGGTTATGTTCTTCCTCAACTCCATGCCTTAGGTTATGTCCTATCCACCTATTCTACAGGATACATCTTATCCACCTAGAATGCTCTGTCCCTCCTTCTTGCCAGATAACTGCAAGTCATCCTCCAAAACTCTGTTCAAACACCACCTCCTTGATGGAAACTTCCTTCCCAACAGTGCCCACCAGGCACAGCACGCCTTCTCCTGAGCTCTCATTGGGCAACAGACAGCCCTAGCAGGTACTCATCACACTGGAGTCTTGTACGGGCAGGACTGTGCCACCTTCATCCCTGGTCGCTGGTGTCCCTCTGCTCAGCATCTGGGGCAGAGCTGCCTTCAGTGAGGGTTTGTTGCAATAGTCAAATGATAAACACATGCTAAATGGCTCCCAGAGGGTGTTTTAAATTAGAGTAGGTGAAAACCTTCTGTCATCAAAAATGCAGCCTGGGGGTAAGTGGGGGGAGGGTTAAATTGGAAGATTGGGATTGACACATACACACTACTATATGTAATACAGATAACTAATAAGGACCTGCTGTACAGCACAGGGAACTCTACTCAATACTCTGTAATGGCCTATATGGGAAGAGACTCTAAAAAAGGGTGGATATATGTATTTGTATAACAGATTCACTTTGCTGTACACCTGAAACTAACACAACATTGTAAATCAATTATACTCCAATAAAAAAAAAAAAATGCAACCTGGGTGCCTTTCTTACTGACAGGTGGCGGCGGCGGTTGCTTTTCTTAATGATGGCCAAAGTATCACAGCACCAGATCCTGGGTTATCCCTGCACTGCTGCTAACTAACTGGACAGAAGTCACATACCCCACTTTGGACCTCTGTTTCCTCATGTGTGAAATGAGGCAGTTTGAGGTTGCCTCTAACATTACAATGCTATCATTGGAGCCAGAGCTATACATATAGGCTCTTTTCACATACAAAAGTAATGTTATTTGGTTGAGGGTTGAAAGAGACTTTGAAGGTCATTCAGCCCCACTCCCAGCCTGATGGCTGAATCCTCTTTACAACTCTGCCAAGTAGTTTAGCTGCTGCTGGAACATTTCCCGCGATGGAGATCTCCTACCTCCCATGATGGCCCATTTTAAATTTCGGCAGTTGATTGATAAAATGTCTTTCTCTTAGGTCAAAAATCTGTTTACTCATGACCCATATCCTTTCCCCCAAGTAACCACTACCTCTCTGCTCCTATGGGTCACAAGGCACTGGCTGGTGACACTGAGACACAACATAACAGCAAAAAAATACTTAACCTGTGACTTGATCCACCAGGATTCGTGAGGTGATGATACGGCCATATTGTGAGAAAAGCTGTTCCAGTTCCTTCTGGGTCATGGTTTTGGGAAGGCCGCTAACGTAGAGGTTAGCATCCCTGATTGAGGCTGAGCTTGGACGGGCATATGAGACCTAGGAAAAGGCAAGAGGTGCTAAATCCATTACAGGCAACACCCTCTGAGTAGAGACCGAGTCGACAACTGAGATGACAGCCCTGCGTCTATCATTCTAACTCACAGTGTCAGTTCAAATAACTCTGTAGTTTCAGATTTTTAGCTACTTTTGTAGTAGTAATGAGAACCAGGAGAACAGCAATAGAGGAACAAAAGGAGAGTTGGTGATAACTTAAAACAAATGCACAGATAAGGGTCTCTAAGTGCAGAACAAAATAGCTACTGTATGGCAGCTGTTAAATGCAGAACTACCCACGCATGGAGTTCTGAAGATGTACCTCCTGGATGTGGGTGTACAGATGATTTACTGTATCCAACACATAATAATCTTTGAAAAAACCAAAAAAAAACCCCATGAAATTCTGCTCTGCAGATTTCTTTCCTTGCCAACCCCACCCCACCCCCAACCCCTTCTTGAACACATAAAAGCGATCAGGTTCTCTGCAAGATTTTTTTATGTCCCATCCTTTGCGTTGTTCCAGTCTGTTCCCACAAGGTCTGCTCTCGCTGAATGACAAAGTGCTGGTGAAATGGGGCTGAATGAACATCTGCTTGCGAAACTGGATATGTGACCTTGTCATAACATCTGCAAGAACCAGTTGCCTTCTAACTTTGAGGCGGAGCAGATGAAACCACAATAAAAAAAATGAGGGCACGATGGAAAGGAGGGAGGGAGAGGGCAGTGGAGAGAGAAGTAAGCCTCACCGATGGTTATAATAAGTTCGACTTTGTAAATTTGTCCTCCCGGATCTCTCAACTGCTTTTTTTTTTTTTCCCCAAAAAGCTAACACAGAAGTGTAAACAGATCTGAAATTCCATCTGCAAGAAGCCAAATCTGTAGCAGTACACATAAGCAAAGCAAACCCCAGCAGTCATTAATTTTAGACTTTCATTTACTTATTTATTTATTTTTTAAGAAAACAACATCAGACATTTGAAATATAATTTACAGCTAGTCTAACAAAAGCACTTTCCTGCTAAAGCTATTTCTGGGGCGGTTATGGCTCAGAATAGATGATGAAAACAGTCATTTCAAAGCACATCTGACAATGTTGGACAGGAAGGGACCTATATGCCTTATTTGCATTTTTTAGTTTTATTTAATTTGCATAACCAATTCACAGGACCTGCTAAGACTATAGGGGTGAGTGAGTGAGTACGTGTGTGTGTATGTGTGCTCTGCATACACAAAAGCATGTTTGCAAAAGGAATTATACATGTTAAACTGGACTTTTGGCATTAGGGACTAAACCTCCAGCAGGGAAGGAGACCTTGCATCTGAGAACGGGTCTAGCAGCGGATCACGCAAAGAGGCGTGAAGGATGAGCAGACCCCCTCACCCGTGGCACTCTCTCCTTTCCATGCAGAGATGCCAGTCCCTTTCTGGGTTCCACACCTAAAAATAGATGTTGCCTCAACAGATAAAATGATGTGAGTGACTAATCTGCCTTGCTGGCCTCCTCCTGCCAATGGAGCAAGGCAGCCAGTCTGAGCATTTACCTCTTCTAGAAACTCATGGGTGGCCTCTGTAGGCTCCTTCCCAGCACGTGGATGACATGTACAGAGGCCATTTCATGGAGGGTCCCTGTGTGTGTATCTGGGGGTGGGGACTGAAGGACCAAGAATCCCATGTGACTGCCAGGACAGGGCATCACTCTACACAAGATTCTCCTACCCCTGTCCTTTCAGGTTATAACTTAGCAGAACTATTTTTTAGGCATGAGGAGGGAACGGTAGGAAGAGGGAAATAAAAACATCACAGTGATATGTCTATGGTAATGAGGGTCACCCTTGTCCCACCCCTGCCAATTACTGACAAATTTATTATCTGAATGGTCTTCATGCTCCCCCAAAACATACCTTCCCACCTCTATGCTTTTGTTCATAGGGAACATTTTTCCACCTACTTCCTCAGGTCCTAATCCTACTCTTTTTAAGGCCCAGATCAAATGCCACCTTCTCTAGACAGCTTTTCCTAATCTTACCTCCTCCTAAAAATCCCCCTTGCAGTGCTCTCAATGAACCACACCCATGGTACTTAAGCCATCTGATCTTGATTTTCCATCTCTCTATCTAGTCTGCTGATCTCCTTGAGGTCATGGGTTGTGTATGTGTGTCTTATTCATCTCTGTGGTTCTAGCTCCCAACACAGAGCCTGATACTCGCAGGGTGCTTAACACCCACTGAAAGAGTGAATGAACACCCACGGATCATAATGAATGACTTGGGCATTAATGGCTCTTTGGGTTAATTGCAGCTTGGATTCCTCCACTTAAGGGGATCACTGAGAGTTAAGCATTCTGTGTTTTCCTACTAAGTTATAGCTGTGTTTTCCTACTAAGCTAAGAGCTAAGAGACATGTTTCCCATTCTCCAGTATCTGGGGTTGGAAGGACTAAATCTTGTTCGAGAACTAGATTTAGAGGCCTCTCTTAGCAAGCATTTCCTGAGGATCTACTATGAGCCAGGCATAGTGCTGTATGCTGGGGATACACAACAAGCAAGAACAGGCATGGTCTCTTGCCCTAAAGGACTTCTAAGTCCAACAAGGGCAACAGACAACACACAGCAGGTACTCAATAAATAAGCTGTATGGAAGAATGGTGCATATATGGACCAATTAACATAATGCCACAAGATGTGTGCCATTCCAGGGCTGTATATGTGGGGCTGGAACATAGAGAAGGGCAGGCTAGTCTCCCTTTTAATTAAAGGTTAAAAGGGCCAGGAAGGAGACAGAGCTGAGGTCAGACTGGTGGTGAGGCAGGTGGTATCACAGTGTGTGGTGGGGTCAGGGAGCCATGGCCTGATGATAGCCCTCCTCTGTTGTGAGGACAAAAGAGAAGATGAAGATTAAGGGCTTAGAGCAGTGCCTGCCTGGCACCCAATAAATGCACAATGGGTAGTAATGACCTTGATCCCCTTATTTTTGGGCAGCTAGAGCTGGGGTACAGGGGAGAGCAGGCTGGGGACAGATCTGCTAGGGAAAAGGAGCTGGCGCTGGAAAGTCAATGACAGAACCAAAAGCATTTCCCCAAAAGAGGATTCCGACAGAGGCAGAATCTCAGAGAGGGAGGATTACTGTGACAGACCCCAGTCACTGAGCAGTGACACATCCCTAGGGTAAACAGCACCTCAATCATTCACCAAGCCTAAATCCCGCTTAGTTTTTCTCCTCTATTTGGAAACTTAGGTCTATTGTTCTCTTAGTTCCCTGTCTAGGAAACCTGCAGAAGTGGGAGTGGGCGAAAAACAACAGGAAAAGGATCTTCCCACATTCAACATCCAAATGCTTGCCCCGGTATCGAAACTTTTCAAGTTTCTTCATACATTTATTAAACCCTAACTGAGTGACTACAGGTGTCAGGCCCTTTGTTAGGCTGAAACATTTCTAAAAAAAATCGCTGACTTTTAGCCCCTCCAGAGAGTCCACCATTGCTGGCTTATTAACCCCACTAGAGCCCGAGGCTTCCAACGCTGGAAGAAGTGCCCTAAAGAACCCTGTGCCTCAGACCATCAGGGTACTGCTCACTTCTTTCATCCAGCACCTCTGAAAACAAGACTGGTATTTCTACGCCCGCACCAATCTTGCTCTGGAGCTCAGGAGCTGGGAGTGGGGAGATGAACCCTCTCTCTCTGGGTAAGGGTGGCCCAAAGGCAGGTGACTGTACAAATGATCTTGATGGAAGATTTGCAGTCACTCGAGACTCCTTATCCCTCCCCATCCCTGCAGGCTCACAGTAACCCCTACTCTCTGCAAGACTGACAGTACAGCACGGAGCTTATGAGACATGGGCTGGCTCCAGTACTCACTAGCTCTGTGACCTTGGCCAAGTAATTTGATCTCGATAAGTCTGTTTCTTTACTGGTAAAAAGGGGAACAATTTTCCTTTGATGGGTTATTGTAAAGAATTAAGATGACAGATTTAATGTGTCTAGCACATACCTAGAATTTAGTATCAACTTGGTAAATATTATTATGTGATGACTCAGATAGGCTTTTGTGGGTCAGTCTGGGACTAGCCCCCACTGGGACACACCTTCCAATTTTACCACACAAGCAAACATCTGGAACACTACCCGTAAGCGCCTATAAAGCACTGTCCTCCTCTACCAGACTGGTGGGGGTCTGGGTCATCCTTTGCCGCTTTGCAGCCATGAATTTCCTTTAGCACATTCCTACAGATTCCACTGCCTCACATCCACAAAGTACTTTCCACTTTCCAAAGTGACTTTACAAGGCTGCTCTCTGAGGTAAGGCAGGCATTGTCATTCATCACAGATGGGGCAGCAGGACCAGGGCTGGGGCTGCCCCTTGCGACACAGCACTCACAGGTTCCTTCACCTGCTCACAGCCAGGGCTTGGCAGGGTGGGAGGAACAGCACGGCCTGGGGAAAAGCTTTCCTGAGTCATCGGGCAACACCTTGGTCCTTGTCTGACCCGCCATGGTACAGAGAAAGAGAGCAGTTGGAAAGCATGATAAAGACATGATCTTGGGTGCTATGAGGAGGGTAAGATGACAGGAAAGGGGCTTCTTTAGGAAAACACTGGTATTAGAAGATGAGAGTTCATTCATTCCTCCCCTTCTTGAACACTTACTGTGTGCCAGGCCCTGTGCTGGGAGAGTTTTTGCTTTAAGGGTTCCACAGTCTGGTGAGGGAAGTAATCAAACAAGTGGAGAGTGTAATACAGAGGGCTGCTCCTGACAGGGGGAGACTCGTTTCCCACGCCCGCCGTTTCCTCCCATACGGAGGATATGCCCCCTGGAGTAACAGTCCAGGCCTCTTTGTACCCCTTCAGCCCCTCTTCTCTGGGGAAGTGGAGCAGTGGCTCTGAATAGGCTTCAACAAGGGAAATGAGCATGTGTGCCTCACACTCTGCCTGCTTCCTCCCTTCTGGGAGCCAGATGCCAGCCGGAAGCCCACTTTCTACTCCAGGCTCTAAGCTCTATGGGAGCCGCCTATGCTCTCCTGTGGGGAGGCGTATGGGGTCCAGAGCACCTGTGACACAGTATGTCAATCTGTCAAAGTGTGGGGTTCCATGTTAAGGAAGTCCACTGTGTCCACGGAATCCTTTTGGGCCTTAATCATTAATAAAGAACTTAGGATTCCATAAGTTTTTCTCTTTTTGTCTTATCTCTCAATTGGTTTAAAACTTGGATGTACAAAACAGAGGTGTCATTTGTTGGGCCCTTTTGAATTACAAGGATCTCTACCATTAACCGATGTTTTCATGAGCTAGGCATTCTATTCACAAAACTGCTAATCTCCACAACCATAATTCATGGTAAGTGGAAATAAGGGTGACAGGTGACGCTGGTGATCTCAGCAGAAAGCATTATCCCTGAAATCTGTTTCACAGAAACTTGATGTTGGAAGTGAGTGACCTCAAAAGTTCAGGGCAGGATATAAGACAGCTGGCCAACCACCTTACACATTTCCAGAGACAGGAAGCTCACTACCTTACGAGGCATCCTACACCATCACTGGCCATCACTGATTATTGGAAAGTTCTTCCTCCTGCTGAGTTCAAACCTGTATCCCCTGTAGCTTCCAACCTTCTCCTATTTCTATCCTGGCTCCACACACCAGGAGCATCCTTCCTGTCCTCAACACCCCTTATCTTGTGGGTCTCACTGATAGGTGATAGAGCATCAGGCGACTATATTTTGAGACAGGTCACTCCAAGGAGTTTCTTATTTATGTTACTTTAACTGAAATGGAGCATCTATTCTGGAATGGAGACAGGGGTTAAGAGCAAGAGTTTTGGGGTTAAAGAGATGTAGATTTAAATCCTAATCACTTACTAGCTATAAATGGTAAGCCTTGAGGTAAGTCACTTACACTTTCTGAGCTATATCACTTGAATAACCTAGTTTAGAAGCTTTCTAATAGAGCTATTAGAGCATTAAACAAGCTAATGCATATATGATTCTTAGGCACTATGCCCGGCACACAGTAAGTGCTCAATAAATAGTGGCTTGGATACAATTGTTGTATACTTAGGCCTTATGCCAGACACTGGGGGTACAAAGATGAATACAACAGTCCCTGACATGTAGGACTATTAGTCTAGCAGAGGAGACACACTCCTTTCAGAAGATCAGGCTGCAGATTTTCCCCTGTCTGTTGTAACACCATACTCTCTGAGTGAGCAGAAACTCCCTAGAGCAAACAGATCCCTGGGGACAGACATTCCAAAGAGACCAGGAGGATGGCAGCAGAGAACAGACTCTGGTGCTTCCAGGGCCTTCTAGGAGCACACCCTCCCTGGGACTTCTGATCCCACCACCAGGAGCTTGGAAAGAAGAAAGAAGCCAGCTGGCTCCTAGAAACAAGAGTTTTCATTGTGAGGATCAGCTCACCCCTGTGCCTGTGGCTGCAGCCCTGCCCACAGGCAGGACAGGTGTCTGCTTATGTGGCCCCACGCCTCATACTTCCCCCACCCACCACCTGATATGTGATCTATGATTGGTATGATATTCTTTTATCATGGGCAACCTGATGGTAATGTTTCCAATGAGTTCTGATTGTGCTACTTCTTGCTGCTCAAAACCTTCAGTGTTCCTCCAGCACCTTGTGATGGAAGCTCACATCCCTTACCTGAGCATCCAATGCCCTCTGGGATCTGGCCCAGCCTCTCATCTCCTGCTAACCCCTCTAAGCACCCTATGCCTCAATTCAAACAAAATGTCTCTGGTTCTTACTATCTGTTCATCCCTGTGGCAAAATGAACTCCTGCCCATCCTTCCAGGCCCAGCCTGAATGCCACCTCCTCCATGAAGCCCAGGCACAAATGACTGCTCTCTCCTTGGACTCTACAGATGATACACATTTCAGTGGCAGCAGCTATCACACCCTGCCTCCCATCACAGCCATCTGTGCTAACACCTCAACTGCCCAAATAGTCTGAGCATTCTAGCAGTCTCTGCAGACCCTCTGTGGCATTTAGTCTCAAAGCCTTATGTAGGGCAGGAGCGCAATAACATTCTCTGAATTGAAACAAAATGTGTAATATACTGTATGTAATGCATTTTAGCTCCTTTCCCAGGCACTCACTCTGACGTGGAGAAGGAGCTACAGGGAACCACAGATTTGAAGCATATCCAAGAATATCATGAGAGTACTTCTGGCACAGAGTAGGCTGGATAAATAATTCTTTTAAAAAATGGTGTGGTGATAGAATTCATGTGCCTTAAAACTTCTTTTAAAAAGTCCATCTAATTATCAAGGGGGAATATTGGTATGAGGACCTTGCTGTCTGCCTAGTGACCTCCAGAAGGGAGAGATGTGCTAAAGGTTTTATGGCCTGGTTAGCGGAAGAGCTGGTCTCAGACTCAGGGTTTAAGACACCGAGTCTCTTCACTAAACTTCAACTCCTGAATCTTGCTATACTGGTAAGACTGCTGTGGCCACTTGGAAGCTCCATGATACTTACCACTATACAAAGTAAGACTTAGATTCATTCTTTATGTATCTCTGCAACATGTAGATGGGAAAAAGTCTTCGCCTCTCCCCATGTAATTTTTACCTTAGGGGTAACCCTATTCACTATCATCTTCATGCTGGGGAGCATTACTCAAGCAATCCACTATAAGCCAGGACTACCTATAAGTGAGATATAATTAGTTCCATTTTCCAGACGACAAACTCTGGCTCAGTGAGGTCAAATACTTGTCTAAGTTTACACAGCTGAACTAAGACAAAGCTGGATATGACTAAGTTCTGGGATCTTTCCACTATGCCAGGCTGTCGTGGACAGTGTAACAGAAGCCGTGTACTTGGCACAAACTGCTACTTTCCCTGGAAAGTTACCAAGCTGGAGAGATCACGCTATAATATTTTATTAGTGAGACTTAAAGTTGGAAGGAACCATTCTGTAGATGAGGAAATAAGTCCAGAGAAATCAACTAAGCTGTCCAAGGTCATCCTAGTAGTTTCTAACGGAGCTGGACCGGACTCTCCATCTGAACTCAGAGCTATTTTGAATAGACAGCAAGGGGGAATGGGAGAGGGATGTGGCTCTATGACCTTTGACAGACCAGCTGATCTGCCCTGGGGCTTCATGGTAACCATGGAGAAGTGATCCTTTATTCCCCAGGGCCGCTGATATTCTAGGCCAGCATTGTCCAACAGAACTTTCTGGGATCAAGAAGATGTTCTAGATCTGTGCTGGCCAACATGGTAGCCACCAGCTACAGGTGGCTATTGAGTACTTCAGACATGCCTAGTGTGACTGAGGAACTGAACTTTTCCCTTAATTTTAATTATTTTAAACTCAGATGTAAATAGGTATATATGGCTAGTGGCTACTAGACAGAACAGCTCGAGGCCCAGGAACGACACAAAGTTATAGCATCTCAGAGCTAGAGGGAACCTTTAGAATCATTTAGTCAGACTCCAGTCTGGTATAGGAATCCCTCTAAGTCACCCCTAATGACTCCATTTGCATGTGTCTGACAATCAGGGACTCACTACCACCCAAGGCAAATGATAGACACATAGATTCTCTTTCCAGATTCTTGACATACAGGATTGAGCTTCAGAGTCACTTTTTTTTTCTCTAGAGAACGGAAAAGCAACCGCTGTGGAGGGAATATGTGAGTGCAGCACCGTTTGGCCATCTTCCTCATTTGCCTCTGGACAACCCTTAGAGCGTCTGGTCTTTTCAAAACGTGGAGCTGAGAAATGGAGACAAGACACCACGGATGGGTTGACCAGGGTGGACAAGAAAGGACCACTGTTTCCTGGGATCTGGAGTCCACAATTCTCCTAAGACACCTGGGGTGTGCTGAATTTTTTTTAAGCAGCTCACGTCACACTGTGGGATCTTTTACACTTGTAGAGAGCTAAAGCCCCCAAGCCTCATTCCACACACTTCTGAAAACTTAAGTGTCCTTGTAACCTGAACCTGCCCAATTTTCTTTTGTAACCCAGACACAGGACACTGTGGATGACCTTTAAGACACTAGGAACACAAGAGCCTCACTGGGCAGAGAGTAAGGGAACTATATTTCCATCTCTCAAACTCCTACACCTGTATCTGAAATTAATCACTCAACGGAAGTTAACAGTGTGCTAGGAAGCAAAGCAGCCAAAGGGAATGTGTCACAGGAGAGAAAGTGCCTGGTACAACTCGGGTAGATGGGTCTCCCGTTTCCACTGGTGTTTCCACCCCCTTTCTTCACTCCTCGGGGATTCAGTGATCCAGTCGCCCCTGCTGACCTTGGCAGGGAAACACTCCCACACCGGCTCTGACTACAGCCATAATGGGGGAGGAGAGAAAATGCCTTTTTATTATTAACGAGACGAGGGAGGTAGTCTATCATTTCTGGGTGGGGTGATATCTGCCGGCAGAAAATGATCTGCTAACTCTCCGGGAAGCATTAAGAGCAGTGATAGGAGAAATAATTGCTTATGCTGAGAGCAAAGAAAAGATGCCTTAGCGGAATGGAGGCCTTTAGCAAGGCAGGTGGATTGCGGGAGCGCGGAGGGAGGGAGGTAAGGCTCCCTGATGACCCCTGGCAAGAGAAAGAAGCAGGAGGGGCAAACTGGAAACTGCAAAACTCAAGTGTGGAAAGATCCCCTGGAGGCACCGTTAGTGCTATTAGAAGAATAATGCGAAAATGGAGAAATGGCTAAGCAACATCAGAGCGAGAGGCTGAAATAAAGGAGCTGCTCTCCTTCCCGGAGAAGCGAAGGTTTTTTTCCCCTTCTGAAAAGCCTTCACTCACACACCTTCCCCTCCTCTAGCCCTGCTCCCTCTGGAACCAGGCTGTTGCCTCGCGATAACCAGGCTGTTGCCTCTCTTTTACTCTCTCACCTCCTCTCCTGACTGAGTGCCAACCCTCCTGGGTTCAGTCAGAGTGGCAGGAACAGCTTTTTTGTCCCCTCATGCCGACCTAATCCTGAAATCACTCACACCTCCACTTTGCACAAGAGCTGTGCTCTGGGAATGCTTTCTTTAAATTTATATTTTTATAATTTGAGTAAAAGCTTAATGCAATGATTAGGAAAAGAAAAGCCACAACATCATTTGTAAATGTAATGCAATGAGAAAAGGAAGGAAAAATATAAAAACGTTAATAGCATGGAGCTGCGAATGGCTGACATTGCCTTCATTACATGATAATGAATTTTCCGAATTATTTATAAATAAGCCTGTTTTGCTTTTAAAATGAGTCAAAAGGCTCCTAATAGAGCTGAGGAAAACCAAAGTCTAAGGCTGACAAAAACTTAGCACAGCAGCCTGCAAGCCTCTGGTTTCGTTAGTCAAACAACCTAAGTGATGCACCAGTGCCAGATGAACCTACTTGGAGCTTTACTTTGACCAGATCCCTTTCCTGCTCAAACTGTGCACAGCTCCCTACTCCGGCTCTTCTACCCCAGTCAAGTGGGAACCCCTGCAGCCCTGTGGCAGTCCCCATCTCACTGCATTAGAGGCACTCCTTCACATGTTTGTGGCTCCCATGAGAGACGAGTTTCCAGAGGCAGAGCAGTGAACCCTTCTCTAATCCTGGTCCTCAAACTCAGGTTAAAACCCAAACAGGTGTCCCACTGCACGGAAAGGTTTAGGATTCTACCTCCTCAAATTCCATTTTGGATCACTTTTTACTGAAGGCTCTCAGTGTTACTTGTATATCAATCCAAACTTTTGGTAAACAGATCCCTCTTTTGAAGCTACTACAGAACCATCTACTTTTCTTTGTTCCTAATTAATGCAACACAGAGCTGGACTACTGCAACTGCATTCAACAGAGTACTTCTTAGAAAGAGGCTGGAATTCAGAAGCTGCTCTTGTAAATGCCCTGCAGAGGTTCAGGACTGGGGCAGGCATCCGCTGTGGTGTCCAGGAGTGCTGGGAATCATCTTCCAGAATCCACAGCCATTTTGCTCAGTGCTTCTCAGCGTCTAAAGTGATCTCTGTTGGAGAAAAATGGGGGGTGGGGTGGGGGGTTGGAAGCTAAACAGCACTTCCAAGGCCCTAAACAGGGCAAATAATCTCCACTGGGTTTATGGTTGAAATGCTGAGAAAAGATCCAATTTTGGGTCTTTGGCAGGCTAGTCAGTGTAAGCCCATGGTCCATACCCCATGCCTCTCTGACTCACACGGATGGAAGTATCTCCAGGGCACTGCCATCCCTAGGTTACCGAAGTCCTAGGACCTAGCTCAGGGCCTGGAAAGCAGGGGTCTGAGAAGATACTATCTGAAGTCAGGTCTGTCTCCTGATTGATGGCAGAAGCCCTGAACCACAAGTCTGTTTACTGAAGAACCTGGAGGAGCCATGCAATTCATCTGTTTGCTTTTTATATATCTTCCCTCACAAGGGAGTATAACCCATGTGTGCACAGAACCAAATACACACCCACACACTCACAGAATGCATGTGCTGCTGAGCAAGCAGGCAGTGAGACATTCCCACACTGACGACCTATTGCCAGAGCTATTTTTAAAACATTTTTTTCTTACTCCAAATCTCACTTACGAACTGTGTGATCCTGGATAAGTCTCTTAACCTCTTTGGGCCTCAGTTTCCTCAATTGTTTAAAGGAGAGAATCACTATTTTAAGAATCAGAGCTGATGTATGTAAAGCATCTAGCCCTAGGGAAGCTTCAAGGGTTAAATGTTATTAAACATGCATAGGGGTTAGAATACTGTTGGACACAAATACTCAATACAAGGTATCATTACTATCATTATTATTATTATTTCCTTTCAAGCTCATGCTCACATATTAAGTAGCTCCTCTTCTGGAAGAATCTTTCACGGCACCTTTGGATGCTAACTCAGCTCAACTGCTGGCCACTTGTGTGCCTTCGGACAAGTCACTTCATCTCTGAGCCTAATCTCCAAGAGGCGTGGGAACCTGGCCACTTTCTCCCACTAAAGAAGTTATAATCCAAAGAACAATTCCTCTGCAGTCATGTGTTTGCAAACATGTACTAGATGGTTCCAAGGAGATCTCTGTAATGCATGCTTCCAATGAAGATACTTGTTTTATTTCCCCAGATAGGCAAGTTATCTGCAGTCATCCACGCTACTTGGAGGGGCTTATTTAAAGAAGCATTCTCTTTATCTGCTTTGATGCTGTATCTATGCTAAGATTGTATTCTCCTTGAGGACAGGGGCCTGGTCTTGCCCTCCCCGTGCCCTCAGTATTCACACACAGTCACATTACATCCCTCTTAATAAAGGGGAAACGAACATTTGTTAACAGGGAACCATCATTTGTGGGCACCTTCTACTAGCAGCCTAGTAATGAATCATTCACTTTCAAAATGCAAAATAGTGTTTGTGTATTTAAATTTGAGTTCAGAGGCTGCAAACTGCTTCTCTGTAAGTCATCTCTTAAGTTTTGTTTGTCCCAGCAATCCCACTACTGGGCATATACCCTGAGAAAACCATAATTCAAAAAGAGTCATGTACCAAAATGTTCATTGCAGCTCTATTTACAATAGCCAGGACATGGAAGCAACCTAAGTGTCCATCATCAGATGAATGGATAAAGAAGATGTGGCACATATATACAATGGAATATTACTCAGCCATAAAAAGAAACGAA